>WNWK01007057.1:82500-92500 GCA_009830355.1 Cherax destructor
TGTCTATCAACGCCACACAGAATTTTCCTCCAACGTCATCACCGCTCTAACACCCTTACTTTATTTTCCCTCCTTCCTGACGGACCCACCTTTGACACAGACTCCTTCTTCGACTCTTTGACAGCAATTGATATATATTACACAAACTTTGATAATCCTTCCTTTAGCACTCCTCACAGCCCCTCCTAACTATACCTTTATTGTGATCTCCACCCTTATTTATATTCTTAGATCCTGCAACAGTTCCTACCCTGCAGCACAGTATGACCCTGGTAGGTTTAGTGCTTCCTTTTGATTATAATAATAATTTAAGAAGAGGTATGATAAGGCTCTTGGAGTAGGGAAAGAGTGCCCTTGTAGGGACCAGTGAAGAGACGGGGCCAGGAGCTATGACTCGACCCCTGTAACCACATATAGGTGAGTACACATGCACACACACACATGCACACACACACATGCACACACACACATGCACACACACATGCACACACACATGCACACACACATGCACACACACATGCACACACATGCACACACATGCACACACACACACACACACACACAGAACTACAAAGGGATCTGGACAGGCTGCAAGCCTGGTCCAGCAATTGGCTCCTGGAGTTCAACCCCACCAAGTGCAAAGTCATGAAGATTGGGGAAGGGCAAAGAAGACCGCAGACGGAGTACAGTCTAGGGGGCCAGAGACTGCAAACCTCAAGCAAGGAAAAAGATCTTGGGGTGAGTATAACACCAGGCACGTCTCCTGAGGCGCACATCAACCAAATAACTGCTGCAGCATATGGGCGCCTAGCTAACCTAAGAACAGCATTCCGACATCTTAATAAAGAATCGTTCAGGACTCTGTACACTGTGTACATTAGGCCTATACTGGAGTATGCAGCACCAGTTTGGAACCCACATCTAGCCAAGCACGTAAAGAAGCTAGAGAAAGTGCAAAGGTTTGCAACAAGACTAGTCCCGGAGCTAAGGGGTATGTCCTACGAGGAGAGGTTAAGGGAAATCGACCTGACGACACTGGAGGACAGGAGAGATAGGGTGGACATGATAACAACACATAAGATACTGAGAGGAATAGACAAGGTGGACAGAGACAGAATGTTCCAGAGATGGGACACAGCATCAAGGGGACACAGTTGGAAGTTGAAGACTCAAATGAATCACAGGGATGTTAGGAAGTATTTCTTCAGTCATAGAGTGGTCGGGAAGTGGAATAGCTTGGGAAGCGATGTAGTGGAGGCAGGTTCCATACATAGCTTTAAGGAGTGGTATGATAAAGCTCATGGAGCAGGGAGCATGACCCAGTAGCGGCCAGTGAAGAGGCGGGGCCAGGAGCTATGACTCGACCCCTGCAACCACAACTAGGTGAGTACACACACACACAGAGGAGGTAAATGGGAAAAGCCAAACTATAAAAGGGGGGACTACACAGGAATGAGGAACTTCCCGCAGGAGGTTCAGGAGGACAGAGAATTGGTAGGAAAGTCTTTAAATGAAATGATGGAATACGTAACAACAAAATGCAAGGAGGCAGAGGAAAGGTTTGTTCCCAAGGGCAACAGAAATAATGGGAAGACTAGAACGAGCCCTTGGTTTACTCGAAGGTGCAGGGAGGCAAAAACTAAGTGCACTAGAGAATGGAAAAAGTACAGAAGACAAAGGACCCAGGAAAAGGAGGAGATCAGTCAACGAGCCAGAAACGAGTATGCACAGATAAGAAGGGAGGCCCAGCGACAGTACGAAAACAACATAGCATCGAAAGTCAAGTCTGACCCGAAACTGCTGTATAGCCACATTAGGAGGAAGACAACAGTCAAAGACCAGGTTATCAGGCTGAGGAAAAAAGGTGGGGAACTCACAAGAAACGATCAAGAGGTATGTGAGGAGCTCAACACGAGATTTAAGGAAGTATTTACAGTGGAGACAGGAAGGACTCTGGGAAGACAGAACAGACGGGGACATCAACAAGGATTATACCAACAAGTGTTGGATGACATACGGACAACTGAGGAGGATGTGAAGAAGCTGCTAAGTGACCTTGATACCTCAAAGGCAATGGGACCAGACAACATCTTCCCTTGGGTCCTTAGAGAGGGAGCAGAGACATTGTGTGTGCCACTAACCACGATCTTCAACACATCACTCGAAACTGGGCAACTACCTGAGGTATGGAAGACGGCAAATGTAGTTCCAATTTTTAAGAAAGGAAACAGAAACAAGGCACTAAACTATAGACCAGTGTCACTGGCATGTATAGTATGCAAAGTCATGGAGAAGATTATCAGGAGGAGAGTGGTAGAGCACCTGGAACAGAACAAGATTATAAATGACAACCAGCACAGATTCAGGGAAGGCAAATCCTGTGTCACAAACCTCCTGGGGTTTTATGACAAGGTAACAGAGGTAAGACACGAGAGAGAAGGGTGGGTTGACTGCATTTTCTTGGACTGCAAGAAGGCCTTCGATACAGTTCCTCACAAGAGATTAGTGCAGAAGCTAGAGGATTAGGCATGTGTAACAGGAAGGGCACTGCAATGGATCAGAGAATACCTGACAAGGAGGCAACAACGAGTCATGGTACGTGATGAGGTATCACAGTGGGTGCCTGTGACGAGCGGGGTCCCACAAGGGTCAGTCCTAGGACCAGTGCTATTTTTGGTATACGTGAATGACATGATGGAAGGGATAGATTCAGAAGTGTCCCTGTTTGCAGATGATGTGAAGTTAATGAGGAGAATTAAATCAGATGAGGATCAGGCAGGACTACAAAGAGACCTGGACAGGCTGGACACGTGGTCCAGCAACTGGCTTCTCGAGTTTAACCCTGCTAAATGCAAAGTCATGAAGATCGGGGAAGGGCAAAGAAGACTGCAGACAGAGTACAGGCTAGGTGGCCAAAGACTGCAAACCTCACTCAAGGAGAAAGATCTTGGGGTGAGTATAACACCGAGCACATCTCCAGAAGCACACATCAACCAGATAACTGCTGCAGCATATGGGCACCTGGCAAACCTGAGAATAGTGTTTCAATAACTTAGGAATCATTCAAGACACTGTACACCATGTACGTCAGGCCCATACTAGAGTATGCAGCACCAGTTTGGAACCCACACCTGGTCAAGGGCGTCAAGAAATTAGAGAAATTGCAAAGGTTTGCAACAAGGTTAGTTGCAGAGCTAAGGGGATGGATGAGTGGAACAAACTCCCGAGTACCGTCATAGGGGCTTTGACGTTGTGTAGTTATAAAAATTGTTTAGATAAATACATGAGTGGGTGTGGGTGTGTGTGTGAGTTGGACCTGACTAGCTTGTGCTACTAGGTCAGATGCCGAACTAATTCCTTAAGTGGAAGTGACCTGACTACCTGGAGTTTACCTGGAGAGGGTTAACTCCAGGTGGTCGGGTCTAAGCAGGGGAGTAATGGACTTGCCCCTCATGGGTCAGTAGGCCTGCTGCAGTGTTCCTTTTTTCTTATGTTCTTATGAAATCAGCCTGACAATACTGGAGGACAGGAGGGTTAGGGAAGACATGATAACGACATACAAAATACTGCGTGGAATAGACAAGGTGGATAGAGACAGGATGTTCCAGAGAGGGGACACACAAACAAGGGGTCACAATTAGAAGTTGAAGACTCAGATGAGTCAAAGGGATGTTAGGAAGTATTTCTTCAGCCATAGAGTACTCAGGAAGTAGAATAGTCTACCAAGTGATGTAGTGGAGGCAGGAACCATACATAGCTTTAAGACGAGGCATGATAAAGCTCGTGGAGCAGGGAGAGAGGACCCAGTAGCGATCAGTGAAGAGGCAGGGCCAGGAGCTGAGTCTCAACCCCTGCAATCACAATTAGGGGAGTACAATTAGGTGAGTACACACACACACACACACACACACACAAACTCACACACACTCTCCCCACACACACTCATCCCTCCACACACTCCCTGCCCCCCCACTCTTCTTTCTCTCACTCACACATTCTCTCTCTCACTGTCTCTGTTTTTATAGTAATTATGATGGAGTACCTACGAGTATGAATTTAGGATGATTGTAAGTTGAGCATTAATGCACACTGCAATATTCTAGTTAAAAGTAAACTGATGTGCTGCTCATATTCCACTCATTTTCATCACAGTAGTTATATTATTGAATTGGTTTTTATTGCTTCTCATTATCCAAAAATTTTTCATTTACATATTGTATTCTTTTATCATTAATGATTATTCAAATTGAAAATTAGAATTTTAATAATCATTACCATCATCTTTCTTCGCTCTTCTTCCTTCCTGAATGTTAGATCTTAACTAAAGTAAAAAATATTTTTTATGAATTTTAAATAGGAATGGAAAAAATATTGGTTTTATATTGTTATAGTTTTTATTTTGATTCATATTATTTATATAGTGAACAACAGACAGCAAATAAGCTAAAGTGAATTATTTTGTTGCTTATTTGTTTGAAGTTTGGATTTTTACATATGTATTTTTTAAAATAACGTATGTACTTTGACCATAGACACTTGAGATGTTTTTGCATTGCTTTAGTGCTGTTTTTCAATGTTTTTTGAAGCTACAGTAATAATAGTTATAAGCACATTACAGGATGTGAATGAAACAGTCAAAGCCAAATTCAACAGCAGTAAATACTTCCATAAACCATTAAACAAGATGTCGTCGCTTCCCTCCAACTTCACTTTTCGAGGCCAGAGAGAAATGATGGAGACATCACCCAGAGAAAATGGTGAGCTGGTACACACTTCCTGCGAGCTCTGCTCTCGTGCTTATTGCTGGAGCCTGCCTGTAACCCACTCACCTAGTGTATTCTGTAAACTTTTATCATTTATTTGCCTTACATATTTTTTATTTTTTAAGTATCAAGTCAAATGCTGTACTTTGTAAAGAAAATAACGTTTCTGTAAGTATTTCATCGCCAATTTTGTTCCTAAACGATGAATATTATAATTAGTGATAAATTACAAAAAATCTTGTGTTTTCAGTAAAATTTAAGTCTCCATATTTCCTGTATACATATTTGGTGATCCAATTTAAGAGATTAATTGGATTTTTTACTTTCAAGTTATTTCATGGAAGTGCTTATAACCTGGCATGTGTAGCTTGAAGCTTTAAACCCTCTTTCACCCCCATATCACTGGAAATGTTGAATAAGTGTGACAGCACAAATAGAGGGAATAGTGAGAAGTGCAGATTGATAAAGATGTCAAAGAAACCATTAAACAAACAAACAAACAAATTTTATTTCATTGCAGATTACATGGGTATCGGAAGTTACAATGTAAATTGAGTGCAAGGAGAGCCACTGACATGCCATGGCATTAGGGGCAGCTTATTCTAGTCCTTAAAAACTATGTACTTAATATTAGAGAAATTTATTGAGTTTATTCTAGTTAAAAATTATTTTCAAAATTACAATATGATGAAATTTTACTGTTTAAATTATTATATAATGATATTAGATCTTAGATTGTTACAGGTGTTAAGATTCTTGAATGATAATATGGAATTGAGATTATCTTAAGGAAAATAACATTGAGCATTTTTGACATTAACTTATAATATGAGTAGGGGTAACATAATAGTAACATATTATTAAAAATTGAGATTATCGTATAGGAAAGTAACAATGAGCATTTTTCAAAGTAGTTTATAGCATGATCATTTAGGTTTGGGTGAGTAGGTGGTTTTGAGTTGAGTCTTAAATTGATTTTCAGACAAGATTATCTTAATATTTACTGGTAATGAATTCCAGATTCTGGGGCCCTTTATGTGCATAGAATTTTTACATAGGTTGATATGAACACTGGGTATATCAAAAAGTGATCTGTGTCGTGTGTTGTGGTCATGGGTCCTATTAAAGTTGGTGAGGAGAGTTTTGAGCAGAGGGTTTATATTAGAGTGTAAAGTTTTATATATGTAGTAGGCACAAGAGTAAGTATGAATGTTCTTTACGGTGAGTAGTTTGAGACTTTGAATATTGGTGGAGTATGCTGTCTAGAGTGGGAATTTGTTATCATTCTGACTGCGGCCTTTTGTTGTGTTATGAGTGGTCTAAGGTGATTTAACGTTGTTGATCCCCATGCACAGATTCCATAGGTGAGATACGGGTAGATAAGTGAATGATATAGTGCAAGGAGAGCTGATTGAGGTACATAATAGTGTATCTTTGATAATATGCCTACTGTCTTCGAGATTTTCTTGGAAATTTGTTGTATATGTGTTTGGAATTTAAGGCTACTGTCAAGGTGGATTCCTAGGAATTTTCCCTCTGTGAGTCTTGTGATGGGTGTACCATTAAGTGTTATGTTAAGTGGAACATTTGTGGCTTTGCTTCCAAACTGTATGAAGTAGGTCTTGTCAGTATTGAGAGTAAGCTTGTTAGTCGTCATCCATGTTGATATTTTCTGTAATTCGGCATTAACAGGGAAGTTGAAGACATTTTCTGTATTTCTTTATAGTGGTACTTAGATATGTAAATGAGAGAAAATATCTATATGATTTATTTATGCCATTGTGAAAGTATATGTGAGAAAATTTAGGATATTACTAATGTATGTTTATGAAGTTGTGGAAAGATTGAATTTTTATGACTAAGTTCATAAAATTTTTACATCATTCACACTGCTGAAAATTTTACAAATTGTATAATTATTTATAGTATTTGGGAATTTAAATCAGTTACTGAAGCATTTCCAGTTTAAACAAAAATAAAAAAAATTCTGGCCATAGATCAGGATACTTTGTTTTCTGTTAAATAATTTCCAGTAAATTATTAATTACTTAAAGGTCATCCACATTACACATGAGTATTGTAAATGAAACTTCACTTGATTTTTTTTTTTATTTTTTTTTTTAATTTTGATTTATAATATTTACATGTAACTAATATTAAAATGCATTATGACAGAACTCGCTAATATAACTAATATTAAAATGCATTATGACAGAACTCACTAATTTCCAATGTTTTGCATTTCTTTACACGACAGCTTCCCCACCAGTGACACCTGGTCTACCTGATATTCGAGTGGACACATCCATGAATATCCCCAGAATTAACATCAATGGTAGGGGTTTTGAGGCAGAGAGTGAGACATCTGCCTCACACTTACCACCATTCACACATGAAGAAAATTTATATAACCCTAACCTAAAGCATCCTTCACCTGATGAGCCAGTAGATAAAGTATCCATCACAGACCTAAGACAGAAACCCCCTAGTTTAAACACTGGCGGGGCAAGACCTAGGTCCAGCTCACCAACACAACTACAAGAGGAAGTGGAAGACAAGAAGATGAAGAATGAAGCACCTTTGGCTGGAAGCTTTGAAGATGATGAAGTAAGTGGGAGTGATAGTCTTATTCAAGGGCCTCAGTCTCCTTTGCTTCAGGATCAAGGTAGTCCCACAACTCAACAAGCTATGCGACAGTCCCGCTGGTGTAATCATAGGGAGTTCAGTAGTGGTGGGGGTCGTAAAGTGAGCCTTGATGATTCCCTCACACAGACATTGATGGCTAGTTTTGATAATGTGCCTGAGCTTGGTGGACGACTTGATATGGACTCCACTTCATGTTCAGTGTGCTCTAGTGAGGAAATGTCTGCTGCATCGCGCCTGTCTTCAGGACCTTCTCCTCTGGCAACAATTACTTCTGGGCCTTCTACAGCCAAGGACAACACCCAAATACTTAGTCCCCATCCCCAAACACTTCCGTCTCCTCTGCAGGCTGATGATGATGATGATGATGCCACACTAGCTTCAAGTAGTGACTCTTTTACTTTAGAGGGTGGACCTCCTGAAATACCCTCACTTGACTCATCGCCAGGAAGTGATGGAGTATCTGGGCCATCTGCCACTATTTTGCATCATTCTTCTTCCCCATCTCCTCTCTTGTCTTCCCCAGTTAGTGAACCAGTAAATGCTTCCCTTAAAAGCCCTAATCCCTTAACTTCCTCATCAAGTTCAACAAATTCACCTCATTCCTCATATGATTCACCTGTTACACTATCTGCACCAATTTCATCCCAGCTTACTTCCTCCCTCAGTGAACTAGCTAATTCTGCACAGCCTTTTAGTTCCTTATGTGAATTGAGAACAGGATCATTTGCCATTCCTTCATCTCAGTCTTCTATCAATCAACACAGACATATTCAGCATTCTCAAGCTGAAAGAAGCCAGCCACTGCCCCCAAAACTAAAAGAAAAACAACCATGCCCTCTAAGAAGTGAGGGTAGCCAATTCCAGCCCTCACCTTCATGGCTTTCACAGCCAGAGAGTAATCAGATATGGCCTTCCCAGTCGGAGCGACTTCTATCACAGCCTTCATCAACCATTGGTTTACAGTTGGGTGATCCTCGACCACAGTCCAAAACATACAAGTTACCTGCAGGACAACGGTGTTATATTCGAGGCCGGAATAAATCTCGACACTCAGGGCCTGAGTCCTAGTGACAGTGGACACCGTGCTAGTAGGGACCAGGCTAATTGGACTGTGCTAGTAGGGATCATGTGCCATCCAAGCTAGTGAATGCCAAAAACAAGCTGCTCACATTATTCTCAGATAATATACTTGAGCTATGTGCCAGATGATACATTATCAAAAGTGTTGCCAAAATTTATATACAGTGGACCCTCGGTTTTCGCCGAAAATTCTTTCCTGAATGCTGCTCAATTGCCATTACCGAACGAATTTACTTCCTTAAGAAATAATGTCACGTAGGTTAGTCTATTTCAGACCCTCAAAAATACACTTGCAAAAGCACTTACGAAAATACACTTACATAAAAGGGCGAGTTTGGAGATGACCGAAAACCGAGGGACCACTGTATACGTATACAGTATATATATATATATATATATATATCTATATATATGTATACAGGTACCATCCAACTTACGACCGAGCTTGGTTCCAACCAACCAGTCGTAAGCCAAAATGGATGTAAGTCGAACCTTAGAAAATTGCAGATAGGGATAGTAGTAGTTATACATGTGGTGGAAAAATCATCTGGTACATGAGAAAGAAAGAGTAAAAAGATGAATGGTTCAAAGAACTGACAAGTTGTTAAATTAGACACATATGCAACACTTGGGTATCTTTATTGAGCAAAACGTTTTGCCACACAGTGGCTTCATCAGTCCAATACAAAGTAGAAAGTTGAAAGGAGAGGAGGAGTTTGAGGTAATCAGTCCCTCGGCCTGGAGTTGATGTGTTCAGTCCATCAATCTTGAAGCAAGTACAGCATAGGGCAAATAGAAGTTGTTTATATACTGTAGACAGGTGAGACGAAGCATGAGGAGGCGGGGTCATAGTGGTACCATCCACTAGTTGAAGTAGGTCTTCGTCCTAAGGTTGGACAAGTGTTGAAGAATCCATTTGTATCAAGATCTCAAGATGTTGCTGTGTCAGACAGGATGTAGATGACAACTTGTCGGTTCTTTGAACCATTCATCTACATCCTGTCTGACAGCAACATCTTGAGATCTTGATACAATGTAGTAATAGTCGAACCGTGAAGAAGGTATGGCCGGTAATCAGTTCCTCCTTTCAAGTGTTGAAGAATCCATTTGTATCAAGATCTCAAGATGTTGCTGTGTCAGACAGGATGTAGATGACAACTTGTCGGTTCTTTGAACCATTCATCTACATCCTGTCTGACACAGCAACATCTTGAGATCTTGATACAAATGGATTCTTCAACACTTGAAAGGAGGGGATTGATTACCGGCCATAACCTTCTTCACGGTTTCGACTACTACTACAACTAACCCATCTCTTTGGGTATGACTTACTTACACTGGGGAATCCCGCCTACCAGTGACTATGCCCTCGTCTGCTACCCGTCCCTTTCAGCTGTTGCCTATTTAAGGCCAAGCCTCATAACCTGATCTTCATAATCTCCAGACCTACGGTGCTGAATACACCAACTCCAAGGCCGAGGGACTGATTACCTCATCTTTTGTATATAGTT
>WNWK01007058.1:0-98279 GCA_009830355.1 Cherax destructor
GGATAAATTCGTTTGGTAATGGCACTTGAACAGCATTCTGGAATGAAAAAATATCGTAAGTCGGGGTACCACTGTATGTACTTTGTATTGGGACTTGGATGACCCACTATGACTTTAGTGGGTGTTCGAACTTGGATGACCCACTATGAACCCAGTGAAGCCCTAAATAAAGGTGGCGGCAGGAATTCAGGAGTCACATCCCAGAGAGCAGACTCAAGCCAGAGACTGTACACTTTCAGATCAAGCTGCTGGCCGCAAGTGTCAGACTGGATGCGATTGCAGAGCATCTTTTATTGCATACCCTGATGAAAGCCCCACATCCAAAAGTAGGATACATCTGAAGCTAGCCACTGCTAGCAAGAAAAATCCTGAATAGTATATGTATATACAGTGGTCCCTCGGTTTTCGTGCATCTCCAAACTCGAACATTTATGTAAGTGTATTTTCGTAAGTGCTGTTGCAAGTGTATTTTTGGGGTTCTGAAATAGACTAACCTACGTGACATTATTTCTTAAGGAAGTAAATTCGTTCGGTAATGGCATTTGAGCAGCATTCTGGAACGAATTTTCGGCGAAAACCAAGGGACCACTGTATCTCCATTCATGGAATCAAGCAATATACATAATTCCAAGCACATCTCTTCTTTCCCTATCCCCCAAGCACTAAGTGAAGAACCATCAGTGACTGGATCTAGAGACTTTTCTGCCATGGACGTTTGTAAACTCTGGGATTACACATCCAAGGTCCTGACGAGAAGCACTTTGACCTTAGTTTGTAGTTTTGTCATGCTGGGACCTTGAGGGTAAGCATGAACCTCACTGGAGCCCATTGTGTGCCCCTGGACTGATCACTTACAATCAGAGGAACCCTCATAAAGTTCAAAAAAAAAAAAAACATAATGAGTGGCCCACCAAATTCTGGTAATCAGAGCCAGGACCAGCAACAGGCAGACTTACCTCAGAAGGTCAGGTTTAGCACTTAGTTTGTTTATATGTATTATTTTTACCTCAAGGAGCCTTGTTAATTTCCTAGGGAGGAGATCCTAGCAACTAAAGGAGCCAGGAGTATACAGTACCTGATAAAAGTCAACTTACTGGTCAACTGCATCCTTCCAGATTAACTTTAGTGGAACCCAGTCTACTAAAGTTACTAGCCACTTCTTCAGCTCTTGAGCTGCCAACTACTTATTCCATGGTTAACAAGATAGATGATGGTTCAAGACTCAGGCCTGGAGGGAGCCATGAGCTTGACAGACCTACAGGACCTGTTAGATCTGCTATTAAATACCTGTGACTGGCTTTGAGAGCTCTGCTCTGGAAGATTGTACTAAGGCCAGACTTATTGAATGCCTTGCTAACCAGCATATTGCTGCCAGCAGCCTACACAATCTGGCTGATATTACACCAATAGTAGGCATTAGTTCAGCCTCCTCTTGACTAATGAATGTTGAAGGGACTGGGAACCACTTATGGACTGAAGCAGACAGCTTGTTCCCTCTTAGCAAGAGCTAAAACTCCAATAGGAGGTCATTTCATACGTATGACATCAGAGAGGCTGTCCCTGGAGAACTCATGTTCAGTCACAAAGGATTCTGCCAACATAAGGCACTCATGTGACTCTTCCAACTTATTACTCTTGCCTGTGGAGGATCATGAGTAACAGGTTGGTCAGTGGTCACACAGAGCTGGTGAGCCAAGTGAAACTATTGCTAGGCTATGATCGACAAGTATCCCTGATGAGCAGGATGATCTAATACATCCTTGGACTTTTCAGGATTCCACAGAACAAGATATCAGCTGTAAAGGTGTCCACTGAGTAAGGAGCAAGTGGGAAGGTTTGGCAATTGTGCTTCTAGTAGACAGCTGGTAATTTCATCTGGTAGTCTGTAACTAGATGGCTCTGACAATAGAAAGGAAAATGACAAGGAAATGGAATCAAAAGGAGAATTTTGTATATTCACATGCTCTTGCACTACCCTCCACAGGATGAATATGGGGTGCACAATAAGCTAGCCGCTTCAGCGGCAAAATTTAAAATTTAAGAACTAAATGGAAAAGGGCATTGTAGTTCTTTCTTGGGGTGTTTAGAGGTGAGTGATGTGTGATGGTCTTCCAGGTGCAGCTTCAGAGCCCCTACAACACGTGTAATTTTTATCATTGAATTTAATTTACTGCTTACCAACAAAACTTATTAGCGCTTATACAGTGAACCCCCGGTGTTCGTCCTGCTCAAAACATGCCCTTTTATGTAAGTTTATTTTTTTTAAATGCTTTTATAAGTGTAGTTTTGGGGGTCTAAAAGGACTAGTCTACTTTACATTATTTCTTAAGGGAATAAATTCGGTTGGTAATGGCACTTGAACAGTATTCTCTTACGAAAAATGGACGAACACCGGGGGTCCACTGTACTTTTATTTGTGTCAGGCTCAGATAAAGTATAAAACAGTCATAACATCTCATAATTTGTAAATAGAATAATAGAAAAAGTGTATCACAAATGCAAGCAAGTATGTACTAAAAAATATTCGTTGGTAATCACACTACTGACTTCCTTTTAGGTATAAAATTGATTGTTGGTATACAACTATTGTATTGAGTTTACTATTAGAATTTTTTATACCCCATCAATTGAAATTCAGTATGAGGTTATAAACGAGTTAAATACATCAAAAACTCTACTTGCACTAAATACATAAAAAAAATTTACTTGCAATAAACCGCAGACAAGACTAATGAAAATATACTGTACAATAATGAACTGGAATGTAAAGAAAAAATAGCTTTCAATTTTCTTTCCTGCGAAGAGAAGAGAGGGTCAACACCCTGTCCTGTTCTGTACCTTACCCACTCCAAATAATCCTGGCCTGCTTTTTTTGTGAATTTTTCATTTACCCACCAGATTTTAACTGCTTTTGTGCATTTGTTCAGGCAAAATTTGCTTTCTAATACAGTAGTTTGATCTTCATATCTCACAGTAGTCTTTTTTGTTACTTATAGCTTAAAACAGTTGGCTTTGAAAGAATAAGTCACAACAATATGGCTAGAACCTCTCTAGTATCCAACAATTTGGAGAGAAAATTTTTAGATATTTCAGTCATTCCTGTACCATTAGCAAGGATGAACTTGATAATGGTCTAAAGCAAGCTGAAATATTGTTTAAAGTTCACTCTACATTTGCAGGTTATTAGTGAATCATTAAATTAAGAATATATCCTTTTCATCTTTAAGCAAGATGTTCCTGCTTTTTTTAGCATGTTACCTTTTTATACAATTCATTAGCATGACTTATTTTTTTCTCTAATATGTTTTTGTTGGTACAGCAGATGTGTGTTTCAAGTACTGTAGTTATCGGGTATTTACTTTTATATACTGTATATCATTTACTTTTACTTCTATAAAGTACGTATGCAATAGTAGCAGTTAATATGCATATAAGGTATCTAATCATTAACTTGCAATACTTAAGAAGCATGTTACAAAATTTCCACTCTCTTAAGAAATCTTTTTATCAGCATGTCATTTCGTCTCTTACGTATAGTAGTATTTATTTACATTTCTTTTATAATAAAAGCATGTCATGATCTCAGGTACTGCAGTGAAATACCTTCTCTGGTAGTCATGTTTGGAACTGACTCTCCTTCTTGGTGCTTCTCCAGTAGTTGAGAAATGCATCTTTGAAAATAGGGAACAGTGGGTGATGGTATTTTTTGTTGTGGTAAGGCCATTGCTGACACAGTGTCTCATGTGTTTCAGGCCACCATACTCCCCAAGTATCCTCCTGTGCTGCATCCCCTGGACGCTCCTATGATCCTATATCCCACTTAGTTCCTCCTTCCCCATCCCCTTCATCCTTGTCCTCATCCCCTGCCCATTATTTAGTATCACCTCCTTCTCCAAATCCCAATCCTCCACCTGACCTTATATACCTGTCTGGGTTGAGAGGAATGGGACTGGGTCACTCTCAACCAGTAAGCCGCCTGGAGTTGCTGACACGAGCTCTGACCCATCGAGCATTAGCCGACACACCGAAACCTGAACATCACAGCATTCTACCATTTGACCTAGCCTCCCATAGTCCTTTTCGGCACATCGATACAAAGCCCATCTTAAGCCTAAACAGCTCATTCCATAGTAACATCTATAGCAACAGCACCAGGAACAGCACTGACAACCAGCACAGCAATAACAACCTTACAAGTGACAACAGTGATGGGGGAACTGTTAGTGTGTCATTGGTGCAATCAGCTAATAGCGCTAACGGAGGTTTGGTGCACACTTGTGACCGTTGCGGAAAGGGCTATGGTGTTAGACGGTCTCTTTACCGCCATCAGAAGTTTGAGTGTGGTGTTGAACCGAAGTTCATGTGTCCTGTGTGCAACAAGAAGTGTACACACAAGTTCAACTTGAAGCAACATATGTTATCTCATCACAAATATGCAGTACACTAAATTATTTTCAAGACCTCATGGCACTGTGACTTGAAAAATAAATGTGTATCAGACAGAATATTTAAATAATGTGTTGTGTTTTTGCTTTACTTTGTAACCAATGATCTCATTTTTTCTAGTGGATTGATTCTCAGAAGGTCCCAGACCCTCGTCATATTGTTTATTGCTTCTTTATATTGTTTTGTTTTTCCACTGTATTGTTCATTTTAGTTTTAATTCCGTTAGTTTTGATTAATTTGTTTAAGGTTGTGAAATGATACTGTCTTTTATATTTTGTATGCTAGTACTGCATGGCTTTATTATCCCTCCCTCTACAGCCTTCCTGCCCCCCCCCCCTCCCCATTTTTTGGCTCTCTCCTGATCGGCTCTCTCTGCATGGCCGGGTCATTCACCCTATCTTCTCCCACTGTAACAAATTACACTTGGAGAAGAAAAGTGAAGAGCCCTAAACTGCTTCTGCTGAAGTACTATAGAGCTAACCTTGGCACACACCTTGTCTACCTGCTAACCCCTGTGTTTTCTTGCAGATTACTTGCGTGCTTATAACCTTGTGAGAGCTGGTTTTCCTGGCCTGTTGCCCCCCCGGGTGTCCACGGATATCCTGGTCCGTCCCCCCCCTATAGGCCTCCCTCTACTCCTCAAAGGCCGAGAGAAAGCCAGCCCTAAATCCATACTGGGCTACCCATTCTCAGAAAGTCCTAAACAGTTTGCGTGTGAGAAGTGTGGTCGCACATATGCCTCAACGGGTAACTTAAAACGACACAAGAAATATGAATGTGGAGTGGAGCCTCAGTTTTCATGTCCAATCTGCAAGAAAAAATTCCAACATCGTCACAGTGTAAAGATCCACGTGTTTTCTACTCATCGCAATGAGGCAGGAGATGGTGGCCCTCCTGATGCAGCCAGAGATTCTCCAGCCATTTTTCCCACCTCAGAAGGCATGGCTGCTGTAGGCCCAGGACCTTGTAAAGATGAGTTCTTCCCAATTCCCCAGGAAGCCAATGCTCCCACAACCCAAAACCAAGATGGCTAGATTTTGATATGGGACTAAGTACGTATTCAGAAGCTCAAAAAATTCATATTTAAAAATGGTTCCAGTATTATAGTAACTGAGAAATATGGGATGTAATGTTCCATCTCATAATGTGCCTGAACCCCTGTTATGCTCAGGGGTAGAATATTGTGTATCCAGATTTTTATGTACAGTAGTTAAATTAGCATTCTGAGCATTGCAAGGATTCAGATGGGGAGAGATTCCAAATAAGTTGAATTACAAAGCTTTCAATAAATTGTATCCGTTAAGCTAGATTGTTTTTTATGGGTGGTACATAGGCTGTTGTTTGGTACTGCTTGTAAGTATAAGATGTGCACACAGACTGTGAAGGATGAGTGTATCCAATAATAACCTTGGATTCAAGGTACCTGCTGCCTGTCTGTGATGTAATACAAACTGTGTTTCATTATATGTATCTTGTTGAATTCACAGTGACTAAGAATGGACAGTCATTATTATTGTAAGGTGGAAGTGACTGTGGTAATGACTCACTGCATCAGTCTGTGTGTTCATTAGTGATGTACTGCCAAATTAAAAGAAATGCATATTCTGTACTCTAAATCTTTGTATTAACATTTAAAGTTTTTTTCGATGCAGAGCTGTGTGTGTGTGTGTGTGTGTGTGTGTGAAGCTGGGCATGATGAATCCCTTAGCTCAACATCATTTAGCATGATTAATTTTTCTACACAACAATCTCTAACTTTATGCAACAGTTCCTATTGGCAGTGCATTTCTTGCAATGTATTATTTATCAGAACGATTATTGGTTAATTGTTGTGTGGTTCAGAGTGTTAATGAGAGTCAGTGTTGTGTATTATCACTATTATGGGCATGTAAGCAAGGGGTGACAGTTTTTATTCCTTATTTTGTCTGTTTTTGTAATAGTGTCTTGGGTCCTATGGTAAGATATCATTGTAATGTATGATTACAGATATTGAAAAATGCCTGAGTGCAATACAGTGAGCTCTTTTATAAAGCTCCTCTATGTACTGTAGCGTATTTTTTTTTTCAAATGTGATTGAAAAAGTGTATCCAAAATTGAATAGCATGTACTACGAAATCCATTCCATACGTTATTCAAATTTGGATTCACCGTACCATTCACATTTGCAAAAGCTCGCACCAAATAGAGGATCTTTATAAGAGTGCTTACTGAATTAGCAATGAAAACACATGATCACTTGTGTGTGTTTACACATTTTTCTTCAAAGTTGTACGTGTGAATGCACAAAAATCACTCGAATATTTAGTTTATTATTTTATCATGGCATTTTTTCACATTAGGTACTGTGTAAATATAACAAAGGTAAAAACTCGGCACCCCTTTGGCTATTATTTAAGCAAATGGGACAGTATCATACTTCACCTGTTTATTATATAAAAGGTCATATCATTATTGGGCAGTGCAAGGCGGGACTTATCAGATGACCACGTACTAAGGATTCATGTAATACATTTTTCAGGTGAGAAGCCATGAAGTAGCAATAGGTGCTCATCCTTTCATAGCAGCTCAGGGATTAGTTTGCCAAGCATGGGCAGTGTTTGATCTCTTGTCATATATAGCTGTGACACGCTATTAATATTGCCAAACTCAGGGTACAAGTACAAATAAAATCACATTTTCATTCAATAAACACAAAACCCCACATGGAGACATAAGGAATCACTAGGTGGAATGGGAGTTATGTATTAACTTCTTTGACGGAGGAGAAACACTCGATAACCCATTTAGAGACAGAAACTGAGGAGATTAATTGATCTATGTAATTTCAATCCCCTTCTGGGATCCTCTTCAACAGGTTATTATTGGGTTATTATTGAGCACTGACAGGTGTTCATTACACTAGTTATTTACTGGGAGGAATGTTTGCTGTGTATAACTGCCTCAAACTGAGGGAAACACTGGGTGTAATATTAGCTGTGTATTATTGCCTCCAACTGAGGGAAATGCTGGGTGGAATTAGAGCTGTGGGCTCGTTCTGTAGGGTGTTTGATAGTCATGGCACTTGAACATCAAGTGTTCCACTAGGTGAACATGACATTAATGTTCAGAGTGCCACACCTATCAAGCAAACATACTACAGAATGAGTCCAGTTAAACAGAAGGCTCTACAAGAAGAAATAAGCTTTCTGTTAAGACATGACTAACTGAAGTTTCCTTGGATCCAAATGGTGTATTAATGCCAACAGTAGTGAAGAAAAGACTATATTAATAAGGCACTATGTGCTTCATCCCTGGTGAACAAAACATCTCACAAAAATGCCATAAACTACATATTATGTCGTGTTAACATACTTGTTGGTAGATTGTACAACTGATATATAAGAAAAGGCACATTGTAAAACAGGCTTCATCTGCTGAAGAGGGCTCATGTCGGAGGATGAATTACACAGGGTGAACTTTGTTCCATTGTCTCCATGCAGGTTTTTGTGTTATAGTAATCAGCATTCATTGCACAAATTCCGTCATTCCATAAAATAATACTATTTTACTAATTAAGTAGAAACTTTTATGAAGCACAAATACAGTGAAATATTTCCATGCCAGTATAGCTTAACCGTTAAACACTTGCTTATGTTATTGTATCGTAGGTGCTTGAAGCCAAGTAGTACAGAGTTGAAGATCTCAGGTACTGCTTCATTAGAAATCTTTAATGTTTGTTGACCTAAAGATGCATCGATATACCATTGACTACATGGTGCCTGCCAATCATGACCTGATGGTCACAGTCTGATGATCTGTGACCACTTCTCATCCTGCTGATCCTAGTCAGATTATGAATCCTAGGGTGTCACAGCTTCGTAGAATTATTTTATGTATGCTAGAGGAGTAGCTGTGGCATCCCCTTTTTAAATAGTATTTGTATCAAGGCATATACCATTATATACCATTATATTTGTTAAGAAGAAATGTCTGGTAGTTAGACAATCAAGTTTAAAATTTTCTGAAGGTTATTGCTGAACCAGGTATCCACGAAGTATATTTTTGCTCAGTGACCTGGCTTATTATACCTACTGGAGGAGGCTTTCCCCTCGTGGTATGTATTTGCATATTACTAAGCTCAGTACCACATTATTTAATAGAGTATTTATTCTAGTTGCTATTTGTTGCTGATGCTTTTGGCAAGGTTGCATTATTTGCATCAGAATGGTGTACAGTATTATAAGGTTTGCAATGGGTGTAACCTTGCCTCTAGTTCTGTTAACTGAAATACAATGAAGGGTTCCTCAACATTGTGAAGGTTTCTGCAACCAATACGGGTATTACGCAGGTATGTGTTTGTTGGAGTCTAGTACTGTACTGTCTGATCCTCCTGTCCTGTACTGCCTTCCCTGGTTTATTTATATGCTAATAGTCTGTGCCCCTCCAAGAAATTAACAAAATCTGTACAATGAAAGTGTCAACTGTTATGAAGAACACATTAATTTATACTGTTTTCTTTTTTTTTAGTTACTGTATAAAAGAAGCAGGCAAGGTAAATATAGTATTAGTACTCACTTATGATTTACATACATGTATAATTGTAAGTTCACATTTTTTTTTATTTAACTGAAATATTTATAATTGTTTTAATTTTTTCAGTTAATATCATAATAATAATACAGTGGACCCCTGGTTTACGTACTGCTCCAAACTCGAACAATTATGTAAGTGTATTTTTGTAAGTGCTTTTGTAAGTGTATTTTTGGGGGTCTAAAAGGACTAATCTAATTTACGTTATTCCTTATGGGAACAAATTCGTTTGGTAACGGCACTTGAACAGCATTCTTGAACAAATTAATTACGTAAACCGGGGGTCCACTGTAATAATAATAATTAGATTTGGTTATGAAACACAGTACATGGATATTTGATGTATGTGTTTCCATCAAGAAGTTTAAATTTTAATGTAAAAAAATCTAAGAGAAAATGTGTACTGCCTAATGTTGACAACTTTTTGAGTACATCATTGTCCAAAACTGGTATGCCTTACTATAAAGTTCCTGATGCTTGGTTAATTATTATATTTTATCTATAACTTGAAAAATCCAAGATACCTCCAAGCCAGTTCTGGTGCATGATACAAAGGTGCTTATATAATAACTGAATGATGCTCAGACTGTGCTTGGGTACACTATTATAGACAGATTTATGAATGTGAAAAACATGCACGAGAGAGAGCCATTTTATTAGACATTTTATATAGACTTGAAGCCACTTTATGGCAACACATTGTCTAGTAAAATAAATGTGCTACATGTGTTTCATATTCCTAGTTTGTTGGTTACTGGCCATTCACTACAGACAGATTTATATAATTTCTTGAGTAACACAGCTAGTTAATAAATGATGCAGCATGCAAGTACAGGGTAAAGAATGATGTTAATAGTACTTTGTGCCAATGTTTCTAGCTGTGTTACCTCATGCCCTGTAGTTATAGATCTCATATAGCCAGTTACTGTTCATTTAACACCTTAAATGCACTGCTGCTAACCAAATGAGGCCAAACTAGTACAACCTCCTGAATGCAGTACAAATGATGCCTATTTAATTCTAGTTACCATTGCTCACAATTCCTTATGTACTAAAGTATTTATAATGAGATGCCATAGCAGAGTACAGTACTACTGGGTGGTATTTGTATAGAGGGATGAGGGTATTAAAGGTGACTGACCTTGGAGGGGTCACATCATGTGGATAATTATAAAATGGAATTAGCTTAACTAATGAACTTATTTAAAGTACTGTAATGCTTTAGCACCATTAAATATGGATTTGAAATCACGTTTTGAGATTTTTTGAAGTACTGTTATTTTTACCCATACCTCTAGTTAACACATTTCAAAAGTTCCTTGTATATATGTACTAACATGTTTTAAATGGTAGAAATTTAGTAGTATTGCATATATTTGTTTGTTTATTTTTTCCATTTTTCATATCAGAGTACTGTACATATGTACCAGTAATCTATCTGATGTGATTTTGGTGGATAGACCTATGCAGATATTTCATATTCTGCCAGTTTTTTTTCTTTATATATATTTATTCTTTAAATGGTGTCTTTAGATATTATACAGATTTTGCACATTTGGACAAGGTGTTTGAGGTTTATTATAATCAGTTTTCCTTTATATTGCTTTCATTTTTCACCTTAGAAGAAAATACAATATTGTATTTTCTTGCATAGTGATATGATGTTTTTGTTAAATTTCATAGAAAATTCTGTTTTATTTTGTATCATGGTTAACAGTTTCTGAATTTGCTAAAAGTGGCACTTGATAGGTTAATATTACTTCCTATATTATGACCTACCAAACAATATATAAGGCTGTAAGTTTTTATTAAATAAATTATACACCAAGTCAGTCAAGACAGTACTGTACGTATATCGATCAGTGCTACTGTATATTGTATTATGTTGCTGTATTCGTGTGAATTTTGACAAATGCAGTCTCTGAATGCATATTTGTCCAGTGTTAGATACATCTATTGTTAGTAGTAAAAACAGTGTTATTTAAATACAACAACAGTGACTAACTACCATAAGATCATGTAGTACAGTATATCAGTTCACTTCTTCATTTAGCTGAAAAGCATTTATATTTGAACATAAATTATTCAGCTCTTAACAGAGTTAATATGCACATGAATGCAGTGAAGGAATTGTGGTTTTAACTCAGTGTGAGATTACCAGCCCACCGCCTTAGTCCACTGCATTACAGAGGGTAATCTAGGACTGTGGGTTTGAATCATGATCAGATTTAAATTGTTGTACTTGTTCATTACAAATTTTCAGCACAATAATTTTAATAGTGATAGAGCTTCCAAGTTTTTCTAATGTAAGCTCTCTTGTAAGGCTCCTCTCTAAAGTGTAATTCTTTGTAAATGGGATTGAAAAAGTATAACCAAAATTGAATAGTATGTAATATGAAGGATTCTCCTTGCGCCGTTCAATTATAGACGCCCTTTTTCAATTGCATTTGCAAATAAATTCACTGTATAGAGGAGCTTTATGAAAGAGTTGACTGTATATGTTTGATGCATTATTTCTGCTGGGAACTCTCCATCCTCGCTAGTCGTGCCACGTTCACAATCCTCTTCATGCACATCAAATTCCTACGTACCACAGATGGAAACTTCAATACGTACCTGACACATTTTTGAAAATGTACATGGTAATAATAATAATTTGAAAAATGTGCATGCTGGTTTGGCAGTTATACATCAAAGTAGTTACTGACATGCAAAGAGAAATGGGATTTCTTGTGGCAAATAGAAGGAAAGATATGACAGAGCTTGAAGTGTTTGATGCATTGTGGAAGGGGGTTAAAAAAGGTAAGCAGACTCAAGAGTTAATGTGGGAAAGAAAGGAATAAAAGGGTCCCCCCCCCCCTTTTTTTTTTGCTTTTGTTACAGTATTGTTTCCAGTAGTTACTGAAGCTGGTTCATTTATTGCATTCCTATTTGTATACTATTATACATTATTTTATACAGCAAAACGGTACTGTAACTTTAGCATTTCCTGTGATAAATGCGATTCTGCCTACTTCCTCTACACTATCTTTATATCTTCTCCTATGCAGCTTCTTTCAATATTCACTCTACCGCAGCACTGTCTTTAAAACCCTTTTATTTTTGCCATCTTCCATCAATATTCACTCTACCATAACATTTTCTTTAGAACACCTTTATCTAAACCGGCATTCATCAGTACGTATTCACTCTACCACAACACTGTCTTTAAAACATCTTTATCTTAACCATTTTCCCTCAATATTCACTCTACCACAGCACTGTCTTCAGAACATCTTTATCTTATATTTATGGTTACTAATATGTACACAAATTTTATATCTAAGACTGGTACCAGTAGCAAGTAATTTGTTCCACTGCATGACTTATTAGGCAAAAGGTAGAATTCTGGAGAGTATTTTGATAATGGCGCAGTATTTAAAAACATTTCTTTTTGAATAAATTATACCTGTATAAGTCCAGCTAATTAAACAAAGTATTAAATCCCATACCCTTGTTATTCTTTTATAATTTTTTTTTATCCTCAATACAGTATAATAAAAGACTTTTAATACAGTATAATGAAAAACTTTTTAATACAGTATAATGAAAAAAGTTTTTAAACCTTTTCAGGAGTTTATATATGAAGCATTTGTAAATCTACCTCAGTTTTTGTTCAATGCAATTATTTTGGATGCTTTTTGTATAAGCTGTTGTTAATGGTTTTAAATGATATTCAGACTGGCATAAACAAATGCCAAATACCACCCACAGAATTCACCTGTCCAGAATAGAACATATTCCACTTTATTGTGACCATATATCTTTGCCATCATTATGTTTTGAAATAATATATAACTTATTAGACTGTTAATATATGTCTTGTACAAATATGTCTGCTAGGTGAATCCATTGAATGTAATTCCACCATCAAGACTTAATAATGGGAAAATAATGATAGGATGATCTTTTGCAAGAGGCATGAACACAGTGTTTCATTTCGATGATTATTACACCGTTAATCTCTGAAGTGACTGTAATGCATTTTTACAGTATTGTACTGTACACAGAAGTTGGGAATATAAGTGTTGTCGGTGATGAGGTTGGTATGCCGAGGCAACTTGCCAACACCAATGTAGCAAAGTGTTAGGAATGCATGGTGGTAGGACATTATTTTTATAGTATGGTCAGTTGCCACTTTACCTAGCATTAATAAAGATGCCAAGTTTAAAAAATTTGTTTGCTTTTCCTTGGGTTATATTTTTAAATATCTTTTCAGTAAAAAAGAGCATTCATATACATGCAGTGGACCCCCCGAGTTTCGGCCATAATTCATTCCAGAAGGCTGTTCAAGTGCCATTACCGAACGAATTTGTTCCCATAAGGAATAATGTAAAGTAGGTTAGTCCGTTTCAGACCCCCAAAAATACACTTACAAAAGCACTTACAATACTACACTCACATAATTGTTCGAGTTTTGAGGTGGTTGAAACTCGGGGGTCCACTATATGTATATAAAAATGTACCTTGGGACAAAAAGTAGGAATTTAAATTAAGGTTTAAGAGTGCACAATGACTGTGAATCACATAAATAGAACTCTTGTATTGATAGGGCTGAACAATCCAGCCAGCCTGGTATATTGGTGCTGGCATTCAAACTCCACCTGTAGGCTGAGATACTTTCCGGTCTCAATTAGTGTGAATAATAATAAAAGAGAAAAAGTAGCTTATGAGAGATTTTTACAAAGCAGAAGTGATATAAGAAGGGCAGAGTATGTGGAGAGTAAAAGAAAGGTGAAGAGAGTGGAAAAGGAGAGCAAATGATAGGAGAGGCACTGTCAAGAAATTTTGCTGAAAATAAGGAAAAATTTTGGAGTGCGATAAACAGGTTAAGAAAGCCTAGGGAACGAATGGGTTTGTCAGTTATAAACAGAGTAGGGGAGTTAGTAGATGGGGAGCTGGAGGTACAGTACTGGGTAGATGGCGGGAATATTTTGAGGAACTTTTAAATGTTAAAGGGCAATGAACAGGCAGACACTGCTGCATGGTCAGCAGTACATGACCTTCCAGTTTCATATAGAGGTGTTCCATTCACTGACTATTTTGCTGTCACTGCTACCCACCTTCGCTCCCGTTGACAACAACGTTGGTCTGATCTGCTACATAAACTTCATTTTATTAAACCAAGTATAGGTTTCTGGCCTTCTTGTCATCGATGCAGAATTTACCTCCAACGTCGTCTTCGCTTTGCTGCCCTTTCTTTACCTTCCCTTCTTGCTGATGGACCCTCCTTTAATTCAGACACTCTCATTGACTTTTTAACAGCAACTAATTTACTACAAAAACTCCTCTAGCACTCCCCTCAGTCCCTTCTACCTCAATCTCTTGCTACCCTCTATCCCTGCACTATCCACTGCCCCGCTGCACTCCATAACCTAATAATCTTCCCTCTCCCTCTTACTACCCAATATTCCTGCATACTGCCCTGCCCTGCTGCACTGTATGACCCTTGTGGTTTAGTGCTTCTTTTGATTATTATAATAATAATAATTTTAAATGTTGATGAAGAAAGGGAGGCAATAATTCATGTACAGTGGTCCCTCGGTTTTCGTGCATCTCCAAACTCGAACATTTATGTAAGTGTATTTTCGTAAGTGTTGTTGCAAGTGTATTTTTGGGGGTCTGAAATAGACTAAGCTACGTGACATTATTTTTTAAGGAAGTAAATTCGTTCGGTAATGGCACTTGAGCAGCATTCTGGAACGAATTTTCAGCGAAAACCGAGGGACCACTGTACTGGCCAGGAAGGTATAACATCTTTTAGGAGTGAAGAAGAGCAGGATGAGAGTGTGGGGGAGATGCATGAGGCATTACGTAGAATGAAAGGGAGTAAAGCAGCTGGAACTGATGGAATCATGACAGAAATGTTAAAAGCAGGGGGGATATAGTGTTGGAGTGGTTGGTATTTTTGTTTAATAAATGTATGAGAGAGGGGAAGGTACCTAGGGATTGGCAGAGAGCGTGTAGTTCCTTTATATAAAGGGAAGGGGGACAAAAGAGATTGTAAAAATTATCGGGGAATAAGTTTACTGAGTATACCAGGTAAAGTGTATGCTAGGGTTATTATTGAAAGAATCAGAGGTAAGACAGAGATCAGGATTGCAGATGAGCAAGGAGGTTTTAGAATGGGTAGGGGATGTGTAGATCATGTGTTTACATTGAAGCATATATGTGAACAGTATTTAGATAAAGGTAGGGAAGTTTTCATTGCATTTATGGATTTATAAAAGCCATACGATAGAGTGGATAGGGGAGCAATGTGGCAGATGTTGCAAGTGTATGGAAGAGGTAGTAAGTTACTAAATGCTGTCAGAGTTTTTATGAGAATAGAGACTCAGGTTATTGTGTGTAGGAGAGAGGGAGATTACTTCCCAGTAAAAGTAGGTCTTAGATAGGGATGTGTAATGTCACCATGGTTGTTTAACATATTTATAGATGGGGTTGTAAAAGAAGTAAATGCTAGGGTATTGGGGAGAGGAGTGGGATTAAATTATGGGGAATCAAGTACAAAATGGAAGTTGACAGTTACTTTTTGCTGATGATACTGTGCTTTTGGGAGATTCTAAAGAAAAGTGGCAAAGGTTAGCAGATGAGTTTGGGAGGGTGTGTAAAGGTAGAAAGTTGAAAGTGAACATAGCTAAGAGTAAGGTGATGAGGATATCAAACGATTTAGATAAAGAAAAATTGGATATCACATTGGAGGGAGGGAGTATGGAAGAAGTGAATGTTTTCGGATGTATTTGGGAGTTGACATGTCAGCAGATGGGTTTATGAAGAATTGATGAAGGAAAAAAGATGAGTGGTGCATTGAGGTAACTGTGGAGACAAATGTTATCCATGGAGGCAAAGAAGGGTGAAGGACCAGGTGCTTCGGCTCCAACGGTACCCTGGTGATGGACCAGGTGCTTCGGCTCCCTCAGTTCCCTGGTGATGGACCAGGTGTTTCTGCTCCTTCAACGGCCTGGTGATGGACCAGTTACTTCGGCTCATTCAGGGCCCTGGTGATGGACCAGGTGCTTTGGCTCCCTCAGTGCCCTGGTGATGGCCCAGGTGGTTAGGCTCATTCAGTGCCCTGGTGATGGACCAGGTGCTTTGGCTCCCTCAGTACCCTGGTGATGGACCAGGTGCTTCAGCTCCTTTAATACATTGGTGATGGACCAGGTGCTTCATCTCCTTCAACGCCCTGGTGATGGATCATGTGCTTCATCTTATTCAATGCCCTGGTGATAGACCAGGTGCTTCAGCTCCTTTGGTGCTCTTGTGATGGACCAGGTGCTCCAGCTCTTCCAGTACCCTGTTTTATAGTGCCCTGATTAACAAAGCATATTCCATGGATGGAGTAGGTGGGTTGGGTAGGAGTTTTTGTTTGTGGGATTGGTTTTGGGTTTTAGGGGGACCTGTATTAATATTGGTAGAATTACCGACAATATGTTAAGTAAAAGGACACAAATGCAACTAATGAGACATTTTATTGTGGCAACGTTTCGCTCTCCAGGAGCTTTTTCAAGCCGTTACCAACGGCTTGAAAAAGCTCCTGGAGAGCGAAACGTTGCCACAGTAAAATGTCTCATTAGTTGCATTTGTGTCCTTTTACTTAGGGGGACCTGCCTAGCGTGGACCAGTTGGCTTGCTGCAGTGTTCCTTATTTCTGTTTTCTTGTGAGTGAGAAGGGTTGGATTTGAACGGGACTTGCACAATTGTTGGGGGGGGGGGGGTTGTCGGGTTTTGTTCCTTGGATGGGGATAGGTTGGACAAATATTTTTGTTGGTGGGTTGGTTTTGACATGGACCTGCCAAGTATGGGCCAGTAGGCCTGTTGCAGTGTTCCTCCTTTCTTATGTTCTTATGTTTACTAGAGTATAGTAAACATGGGTTGTAGATGCTGCAGCAAGGAGGAGGCTGGAGGCAGTGGAAATGTCGTGTCTAAGGACAATGTGTGGTGTAAATATTATGCAGAGAATCTGTAGTGTGGAAATTAGAAGATGTGGAGTTACTAAAGTATTAGTCAGAGGGCTGAAGAGGGGTTGTTGAGGTGGATTTGTCATTTAGAGAGAATGGAACAAAATAGAATGACTTAGAAAACGTATAAATATGTAGGGAAAGGAAGGAAGGCTGGATAGGGGTTGTCCTCGAAAAGGTTGGAGGGAGGAGGTTTTATGGGCAAGGGCCTTGGACTTCCAGCAAGCATGCGTGAGTGTGTTAGATAGGAGTGAATAGAGGCGAATGGTTTTTGGGACCTGACAAGCTGTTGGAGTGTGAGCAGGGTAATATTTTGTGGAAAAATAAACACATAAACAGTATAATGTGATCCTTTATTGACAACGTTTCGCCCACGCAGTGGGCTTTATCGAGTCACAGACAGATCTACCTGGAAAATGAGCAACATGGAGATATATATAGGGTACAGTCAATAAAGGATCACATTATACTGCTTATGTGTTTATTTTTCCATTGTGTCGGTATTTTATACCATTTATTTCCGTAATATTTTGTATAGGGATTCTGGGAAACCGGTTAGCTGGACTTGAGTCCTGGAAATGGAAGGTACAATGCCTGCACTTTAAAGGAGGGGGTTTGGGATATTGGCAGTTTGGAGGGACTTATAAACTGTCGTATCTGAGCGCCTCTGCAAAGACAGTGATTATGTATAAGTGATGGTGAAAGTGTTAAATGATGAAAGTTTTTTCTTTCTTTTTGGGTTTTACTTTCTTTTTGGGTTTTACTTTCTTTTTGGGTTTTACTTTCTTTTTGGGTTTTTCTTTCTTTTTGGGTCACCCTGCCTCGGTGGGAGACGGCCAACGTGTTGAAAAAAAAATCCCATAAAGTGGTTACGTTATTCAAATTCGCACTATTCGAATTACGTATGTAATTTTTGCACACAACTAGAAGGTAACATTTATGAAGGGATTCGGGGAAACTGGCAGGCCGGACTTGAGTGCTGGAGATGGGATGTACAGTGCCGGCACTCTGAAGGAGGGGTGTTAATTAATGTTGCAGTTTTATAACTGTAGTGTAAGTGCGCCTCTGGCAAGACAGTGATGGAGTGAATGATGAAAGTTTTTCTTTTTCGGGCCACCCTGCCTTGGTGGGAGAAAGGCGATGTGTTAATAAATAAAAAAATAAATTAGAAGAGTTTGGGGGAAAACTACCATTTATTAATTTTGCACTAAATAAAAATTTGCACTAATCTAGACCTGGCTGTATTACATTCGTGGATCTATCATCAGTTTGTGGTGTTTGTGGTAGTACCTGGAGAGGGTTTCGGGGGTCAACGCCCCCATGGCCTGGTTCGAGACCAGGCCCCATGGTGGATCAGGGTCTGATCAACCAGGCTGTTACTGCTGACTGCATGCAAACTGACATACGAACCACAGCGCGGTTGGTCAGGTACTGACTTTAGGTATCTGTCCAGTGCCTTCTTGAAGACAGCCAGGGGTCTATGGTAATCCCCCTTATGTATGCTGGGAAGCAGTTGAACAGTCTTGGGCCCCGGACACTTACTGTGATGTCTCTCAATGTACTCGTGGCGCCCCTGCTTTTCATCGGGGGAATGTTGCATCTCCCGCCGAGTCTTTTGCTTTCATGGGGAGTGATTTTCGTGTGCTGGTTTGGTACAAATCCCTCCAAGACCTTCCAAGTGTATATTATCATGTATATCTCTCGCCTGCGTTCCAGGGAATACAGATCAAGGACCTTCAACCGTTCCCAGTAATTTAGGTGCCTTATCGTACTTGTGTGTGCCGTGAAAGTTCTTTGTACACTCTCCAGGTCTGCAATGTCTTCAGCCTTGAAGGGGCAGTTAGTGGACAGCAGTATTTCAGCCTAGAGAGAACAATCGATTTGAAGAGAATCATCATGGGCTTGGCGTTCCTAGTTTTGAAGGTTCTCATTATCCATCTTATCATTTTCCTAGCAGATGAGGTAGATACATTGTTGTGGTTTTTGAAAGTGAGATCCTCTGACATCACTCCCAGATCCTTCACATTTCTTTTTCGCTCTATTGTATGGTTAGAATTTGTCGTATACCCTTATACATTTTTAATTTTCTCAAGTTTTCCATATCTGAGTAGTTGAAATTAGTTGTTTTGAGTGGCCCATTTGAAGATTTGGTTGATGTCCGCTTGGAGTCTTGCAGTGTCTTACAGGTCAAGTGTCAGCACCTGGCCCTGCTCTCTACTTCCCACTTGCCAGATTCACTCATAGCTTCATGGGCCTTATACTTACTCTTTAAAACTATGTATAGAGCCTACCTAAACTACATCATGGTGAAGATCATTTCACTCTCTCATCATCCTCAGATAAATACTTCCTGATATACCTATGACTCATCTAAGTCTTTAACTTCCAGCAATGTTCTGGAATACATCTTTCTCACTTCTTGAACAGCCTGTCCTTGCCTATCCTATCAATTTTCTGAAGTATTTTGTACGTTGTGTATGCCCAGGTTCTTCTGCCCTCCAATGTTGTGATTCAATTTCATTAGCCTCTTTTCGTAGCTCGTACCCCATAGCTCTGGACAAAGCCTCGTGTGTGTACTTCCCTATTTGTGGTTGCAGGGGTCTGGAGAGTTTACCTGAAGAGAATTCCAGGGGTCAACGCCCTCGCGGCCCGGTCCGTGACCAGGCCTCATTTTGGACCAGAGCCTGTTCAACCAGGCTGTTACTGCTGGCCGCACGCAGTCCAACGTACGAACCACAGCCTGGCTGGTCAGGTACCGACTTTAGGTGCCTGTCCAGTGATTGCTTGAAGACAGCCAGGGGTTTGTTGGTAATCCCCCTGATGTATGCTGGGAGGCAGTTGAACAATCTTGGGCCCCTGACACTTATTGTGTTGTCCCTCAACGTGCTAGTGGCACCCTGCTCTTCATTGGGGGGATGTTACAGTCACAGTTCCTGGCTCTGCCTCTTCAGTTCACTTCTATATGTGTGTGTATGTATTACTGTACTATGTTGTATTAGTAACAAATCCTTATTAAATCAATATTTAAATAAAAAACATTATAGTAGAATTTTTCATTTGATAATCCTAATGTGACACGCCCATCCTGCAGTCCGTCATCTTAACCACAAACACTATCACTTGTAAAAACAGTCAAATGGGTGACTGTTGAAGGTGCCTTCAACAGCTGAATTATGGCTGTTGAAGGCACCTTCAACAGTTGAATTATGACTGATTTGCTCAAAGCTGCACACAGTGGTACTCCTTTATTGTTTGGGTAGCAGACTTTATCATCGAATATCTTAGAATTTGTTTGTTGTAGTACGTTCTAATCTCTTATTCTTTATTGAGGGCAAACTAATCTAACTTTGAAATGTACTGCCAACCATTTGTGAAGAATTTACTTAAATGTTCGGAAGACAAGTAACCATCCTGTGGATGGTAGTTACTAGTCTGCAAGTTTTAAACACATTAGTCACTGCATACACAAAATAGTCACACAAAACATCAACATATACAAGGCTAAAATGCTGATTTAGGACTCTGGGGAAAGAACCACTGAGTGCATTAACACAATATTAGGAAAATGCATGGTAGTCACTACATACCCATCCTGTGGATGGTAGTCACTACATACCCATCCTGTGGATGGTAGTCACTACATACCCATCCTGTGGATGGTAGTCACTACATACCCATTCCGTGGATGGTAGTCACTACATACCCATCCTGTGGATGGTAGTCACTACATACCCATCCCGTGGATGGTAGTCACTACATACCCATCCTGTGGATGGTAGTCACTACATACCCATCCCGTGGATGGTAGTCACTACATACCCATCCTGTGGATGGTAGTCACTACATACCCATCCCGTGGATGGTAGTCACTACATACCCATCCTGTGAATGGTAGTCACTACATACCCATCCTGTGGATGGTAGTCACTACATACCCATCCCGTGGATGGTAGTCACTACATACCCATCCTGTGGATGGTAGTCACTACATACCCATCCTGTGGATGGTAGTCACTACATACCCATCCTGTGGATGGTAGTCACTACATACCCATCCTGTGGATGGTAGTCACTACATACCCATCCTGTGGACGGTAGTCACTACATACCCATCCTGTGGATGGTAGTCACTACATACCCATTATGTGGACGGTAGTCACTACATACCCATCCTGTGGATGGTAGTCACTACATACCCATCCTGTGGATGGTAGTCACTACATACCCATCCTGTGGATGGTAGTCACTACATACCCATCTTGTGGATGGTAGTCACTACATACCCATCCTGTGGATGGTAGTCACTACATACCCATCCTGTGGATGGTAGTTGCTACATACCCATCCCTGCGCTGTATAACCCCTGTGGTTTAGCGCTTCTTTTGATTATAATAAAAATAATAATACATACCCATCCTGTGGATGGTATTTATCACATACCCATCCTGTGGATGGTAGTTATCACATTCACCCTGTGGATGGTATCACTTCATAGCCATCACGTGGCAGTAGTCGCCTCATAGCCATCACGTTGCAGTAATCACCTCATAGCCATCATGTAGGCAGTAGTCGCCTCATAGCCATCACGTGGCAGTAGTCGCCTCATAGCCATCACGTGACAGTAGTCGCCTCATAGCCATCACGTGGCAGTAGTCGCCTCATAGCCATCACGTGACAGTAGTCGCCTCATAGCCATCACGTGGCAGTAGTCGCCTCATAGCCATCATGTAGGCAGTAGGCGCCTCATAGCCATCACATGGCAGTAGTCGCCTCATAGCCATCACGTGGCAGCAGTCGCCTCATAGCCATCACGTGACAGTAGTCGCCTCATAGCCATCACGTGACAGTAGTCGCCTCATAGCCATCACGTGGCAGTAGTCGCCTCAGCCATCACGTGGCAGCAGTCGCCTCATAGCCATCTCGTGGCAGTAGTCACCTCATAGCCATCACGTTACAGTAGTCGCCTCATAGTTATCACGTGGCAGTAGTCACCTCATAGCCATCACGTGACAGTAGTCGCCTCATAGCGATCACGTGGCAGTAGTCGCCTCATAGCCATCACGTGGCAGCAGTCGCCTCATAGCCATCACGTGGCAGTAGTCGCCTCATAGCCATCACGTGGCAGCAGTCGCCTCATAGCCATCACGTGGCAGTAGTCGCCTCAGGCATCACGTGGCAGTAATCACCTCATAGCCATCACGTGACAGTAGTCGCCTCATAGCCATCACGTGGCAGTAGTCGCCTCATAGCCATCATGTAGGCAGTAGTCGCCTCATAGCCATCACGTGGCAGCAGTCGCCTCATAGCCATCACGTGGCAGTAGTGGCCTCATAGCCATCACGTGGCAGTAGTGGCCTCATAGCCATCACGTGGCAGAAGTCGCCTCATAGCCATCACGTGGCAGTAGTCGCCTCATAGCCATCACGTGGCAGTAGTCGCCTCATAGCCATCACGTGGCAGTAATCACCTCATAGCTATTACGTGACAGTAGTCGCCTCATAGCCATCACGTGACAGTAGTCACCTCATAGCCATCACGTGGTAGTAGTCGCCTCATAGCCATCACGTGGCAGTAGTCGCCTCATAGCCATCACGTGGCAGCAGTCGCCTCATAGCCATCACGTGGCAGTAGTCGCCTCATAGCCATCACGTGGCAGTAGTCGCCTCATAGCCATCACGTGGCAGCAGTCACCTCATAGCCATCACGTGGCAGTAGTCGCCTCATAGCCATCACGTGTCAGTAGTCGCCTCATAGCCATCACGGCGTATCGCCTCATAGCCATCACGTGGCAGTAGTCGCCTCATAGCCATCACGTGGCAGTAGTCGCCTCATAGCCATCACGTGGCAGTAGTCGCCTCATAGCCATCACGTGGCAGTAGTCGCCTCATAGCTATCACGTGACAGTAGTCGCCTCATAGCCATCACGTGGCAGTAGTCGCCTCATAGCCATCATGTAGGCAGTAGTCGCCTCAGCCATCACGTGGCAGCAGTCGCCTCATAGCCATCACGTGGCAGTAGTCGCCTCAGCCATCACGTGGCAGTAATCACCTCATAGCCATCACGTGACAGTAGTCGCCTCATAGCCATCACGTGACAGTAGTCGCCTCATAGCCATCACGTGACAGTAGTCGCCTCATAGCCATCACGTGGCAGTAGTGGCCTCATAGCGATCACGTGGCAGCAGTCGCCTCATAGCCATCACGTGGCAGTAGTCGCCTCATAGCCATCACGTGGCAGTAATCACCTCATAGCCATCACGTGACAGTAGTCGCCTCATAGCCATCACGTGGCAGTAGTCGCCTCATAGCCATCACGTGGCAGTAGTCGCCTCATAGCCATCACGTGGCAGTAGTCGCCTCATAGCCATCACGTGGCAGTAGTCGCCTCATAGCCATCACGTGGCAGTAGTCGCCTCATAGCCATCACGTGGCAGCAGTCGCCTCATAGCCATCACGTGGCAGTAGTCGCCTCATAGCCATCACGTGACAGTAGTCGCCTCATAGCCATCACGTGGCAGTAGTCGCCTCATAGCCATCATGTAGGCAGTAGTCGCCTCATAGCCATCACGTGGCAGCAGTCGCCTCATAGCTATCACGTGGCAGTAGTCGCCTCATAGCCATCACGTGGCAGTAATCACCTCATAGCCATCACGTGACAGTAGTCGCCTCATAGCCATCACGTGACAGTAGTCGCCTCATAGCCATCACGTGGCAGTAGTCGCCTCATAGCCATCACGTGGCAGTAGTCGCCTCATAGCCATCACGTGGCAGCAGTCGCCTCATAGCCATCACGTGGCAGTAGTCGCCTCATAGCCATCACGTGGCAGTAGTCGCCTCATAGCCATCATGTAGGCAGCAGTCGCCTCATAGCCATCACGTGGCAGTAGTCGCCTCATAGGCATCACGTGGCAGTAGTCGCCTCATAGCCATCACGTGGCAGTAGTCGCCTCATAGCCATCACGTGGCAGTAGTCGCCTCGTATAGGCTGATAGGCAGTGATTAGTAAAGGTAATGTGTGGCGGCAGCGGTAAATTAATAATAATGGATTTGTGGATGAATATAGACGGGAAAATGTAGAAGAGTGGTTGTAGGGGGGTTGTTGAGGGTGTGTGTGAAGGTGAGCTTGGCTTGGTTGGTCTTCAATAAGATCTAGTACGGCTTCAGTAGTTTCTGTAGTTGAGGAAGTGGCAGGTAGTGTGATGCAAGAGGTGGGAAGAGGAAGATGAAGTGGAGAGTGAAAGGACTTTGGCTGCTAACATGATGAGAAGAGAGGGTAGTGGTCTCCTGGGATGAAGGTTTCTGGGTGTCGGTAGTGACGCTTTGTGGGGAGTTAGTTTAATATCTTTATTATGCACCCCATACCCATCCTGTGGGCGGTAGTCAAAAGATTACAGAGGTACATAATGGGTCCAGGAACTGAGCCCCAAAGTTTTGAGAGCTACAAATTAGGGCAAATTAGGTTAATTTTTTCCCAGGATGCCACCCACACCAGTCGGCTAACACCCATGTACCTATTTACTGCTAGGTGAACAGGGGTTATGTAACGCCTGGGACCAATGGAAAGCTTAAGGTTCGATCAAAGGGAAAGGCAGGTCAATTCCGGTAGGAGTGGAATCGCTGTACCCATGTTTCCTTACACCTAATGCTCCCGTTCACTAGGATTAAATAGGTACCCGGGTGTTTGGGGGTCGTTGTGGGTCGCATCCTGGGAAGGTAGTTAAAGCGATCACCCACTTAACGGATTTTTTTCCGGACAGTGGTCCTGTGATAGCTTCTCTGAGATTCACCTGAATGACTTGAAACTGAGGCAGCAGACAGGGAACCTGACGAGAGAAGAAAGTTATCACAGTCAGAGATAGAGAGTCTTCTTTAGCCTGGGCTTTGAAATGAGCTGAGGTATGATAACAGCTTTTAGCCTGTACAATAATATATATATATATATATATATATATATATATATATATATATATATATATATATATATATATATATATATATATATATATATATATATATTGTACAGTGGGGACCCCACAGTCTAAAACATAATAAATATACTTCAGATAAAAATTTGAGATTTCTTCCTAGAGCCGTATGAGTATTTTCTTAAAGATCCTTACAGCCTAAATGTATGTTCAGTATATGATTTTTTTTTTAGACTTTATAATACACATTGGGAGTGGGGAAATATCCTTGGAAATAATCATGATGGTTTAAAGAAGTGGCTACTGGGATTCAACAGTAAGTGAGAGGTTATGACATAAACTTGGTATATATTAATATTTTGCATAATCTTTTCTCATCCTTGATCATCGGATATAGGAAATAAAAGAGACTATTCAGTCTGTCCATCCTTTTCTGTTTTACCATTTTTTTTGTCATCCTGTCATAGACCTATGAGATAAAGCAGTATTTACCTGCCTATAACAATGCTGGTGTCTTTTTGCAAGTACTCTACTAGTCTTTGGTTTTCTTCTTACCACTGCATGATATGTATATTATAGATACTTGTCTCTGGTTTACAGCATCCTGTCTCTCATCGATTAATAAGTGTTACACTTCTTCTCTTTTAACCGAAGTTTCTGGCTCTTTCATGTCTAGCGTTTTATTTTACATCCTCGTAAGTGGCTTACTTAGGGCTTCTGCTGCGTCCCTCAGAACTCAGTGGTGTTCCATCTGGTCCCATAGCCATTGCTGGGGTCGAATTCTGGATCCTATTTTATATGTAAGCACTGACCATACAGTGGTGGGTCAAGTGTAACGTCTGACTGTGAATTAAAATACTGACTAAAAATATCACGAAACCGATCAGTGCATAAAAATTGGATACAGTATTCATATATTTATTCTACATTTTATTGACAGATTCCCCGTTACCGAGTACAATAGCTTTGAGGCTGCTCTCTCTATCTCCTAGTTAATGGTCACTGTGCTCAAATATGAGTACAGCAACAAACTTGTCATGTGGGTAGGTGTGTAAGTACTCTATATTGTTTTGAGCAGCAATAGATGGCGTTAGTGACATGTGTCCAGCAACTTACCAATGCTAAGTCGTAATAGGTCAACATATATACGTTTACAATGTGAAGTTATGAAATAAGTACATAAATGTGTAGTGCACAACACAGTGACGTGTACATTGATGTGCTGTGCTACAATGTAATGTGCGTTTATTGTGCAACTGTATTACTAGTGTCATTGAGTAAAAGATACATTAGTATTTAGAATTACACAAGCATAGTACGTACATGTAGTTCAAATTACATGAAACACTTGAGTTAACACCGACTGCACTTAGTATAAACATGGGTGTGTAGTTGCTGCAGTGTAAGTACAAGGGTGGCACTTACACTTGTGTGATGTTACACTTACATGGTGTGTAGCTGGCACCGCTGCTGTGTGTAATGTGCAAGTGCTCAAGTTGTTGTATATGATAGACACTTAAAACAGTTATTGGAAACTTTATTCAGATAACATTTCGGCCTGTACACAGGCTTTTTGAGTCAAATAGACCATACCTGGTGTGAGCATATATAAGTAGTACATAGAATCAGGTGCGGCGAAGAATAGTAGCAGGTCTACAGCCCCCGGCTACGGTCATCTGTAGTTCTTTGTTGGGTATTGATGGTAATATAGTTGGTATGTTGAGTGGTAATATTTGCAGAGTACTGGGTAGTTTTCGACCATAGGCCTGGTTCCCTGTGATTGTACTGGATACCATGAGAGGAGCGTATAGCATTTCTTGCATTTTCCCCCGTCAATCATCACAAGTTATCTGCTGGAACAGATACTGTGAACAATGAGTGTGTCCAGCACATAAATACCCACAAGCATTTAATGGTCTGGATCTATACGTGATAGAATAAGGGGGATAAATGCAGATGGAAATGTTATGAGACTGTTCTAATAATGAGAGCCACAATAATCACAAAGAACAAAGGCAGCTTCCAGCTGGTAAAACCTCTGGCAGTGTGGTTATTAATATATATATATATATATATATATATATATATATATATATATATATATATATATATATATATATATATATATACCACCGAAAGCTACCCATATTCAGACAATTATTACCACTGCCAATATGATAATGGTATACAATACCGATAAGTTGATAAGACACATGTGCAAGTTAGGTATCTTTTATTTTGAAATGTTTCGATATAAAGATACCTAACTTGCACATGTGTCTTACTTATCAACTACTAAGGCCAGTAATATTACTACTCAAAATATAAACAACAATAACTATAAATAACCTGCCTAGCGTGTGCCAGTAGGCACGCTGCAGTGCCACTAGGCACGCTGCAGTTCTCATGTGTTATGTTCTCATGTAGCTACTACTATTATTTTATACAGTACCTAATTATGATATATGTCCCTCCTACCTATACACTGTACTACCATACATAAAGGGAATTACCAACAGACACCTGGCTGTCTTTAAGAGAGAACTTGATAAGTTTCTCAAATCAATTCCTGATCAGCCGGGCTGTGGTGCATACACTGAACTGCATACAGCTAGCACCAACAGCCTGGTTCATCAGGCCATCAACCAGGAGGTATGGTCTAGGACCGGGCAGCGGGGGTAGAACCAGGTATGATCTATTTGATGTGAAATAAGCCTACAGTGTAGGCGTAACGTTTTCAGAATAATGTTTTAATTACTGTTTTTAGTGTGTTTATCTTATATGACTCGTCGGTATTGCTATACCATCTACTGTTGCTGAAGCTGTGTTGGTGATGGTCCTCCGCCTCTACCCATAATTTGCATCACTACAATGGTGTTTGTGGTGATTCCTGTTAGCAAGTACATTATGTTGATCATATTTGTGTACATAAAAACCATTTGGTCGCAAATAAATATTTGATGTTATTTAGTTTTAACATGTGTAAATAGAAGTTATGCTGCATCAATATTTGCTAATTTTAGTGCATGATTGTGACAAGTTCTTCATGTGTTAAAATAATGTGTTTTAGTGTGTATATTTGTTGTTGCGAGTGTGTTGCAGTGTTGGAGGAAGGTGCTAACAGTGGTGTGTTGCAGGCTTGTTGCTCTGTGAGGGTTGGCTGGCCACGGGTCTATGGGGAGGGAGAGGTCGTGGTGCAGGTCGTCCTGGTGACGCTGCTGCTGACGGAGGGGCTGCCGTCACACACTCCTGCCCGAAGTGTGGTCGTACATACACTTTGCGCTCCAACCTCTCCCGTCACATGCGGCTGGAGTGCGGTGTGGAGCGGCGCTACAGGTGCGGCTACTGCCACAAGAGATTCAGTCACGCTCACCATTTGCGCTCACATGAGAGGTCCATACACGCCCACGCCATTGTTACTACTGCAGCAGCCACGCCTACTGCCACCGCCACGCCAGCTCAGTCCTCGTGACCCATGGTGGTGATCCACGCCTGCAACAACCTCTAAACACTTCAAGGTAAGGCCTACCAATGGCCGTCACATTAGGTTAGGTTAGGTAAGGTTTGTCAGGACACAGGACAAGTGTTTCCTGACGCGGGTCTTAGTTATATGATGACCCAGAGCTGGAGCTTTTGGTGATCTGACCGAGGCCTTCCGCTGGCTTACCGGTTCACCCCATTAAAAATTACGGTTATTATTATTTGTCTGTCACATTCTTGTTGTCGCCTTTTAAGTGATACGTCGGCTTGTCATATAAGTTCTGCTTCTAGAAATCTGCTGGTCAGATTAACGTTAGGCTAGGTTAGTTTAGGCTAGGCTAGGTGGCTAGGCTAGGCTAGGTTAGGCTAGGCTAGGCTAGGCTAGGTTACGTTACATTAGATTAAGATAGGTTAAGTTGTTGCCACCTACCTGCCAGTCTTCAACATAATTCCACAGGCACAGAGTAACAAGGAGACAAACAGAAAATATAACACCAGGTGTATAAACCAGCAGTGTGGAACTACAATATATATAATCTCATCAAATACAAGTTCGTTCATCTAGCCGGTATAAAAGTAGATGAACTCTCAGTGGCAGATCACAATGAAGTGATCTGCCATTTCCCGTTGAAACTGCTTAGATTTTTGTCTAAATGGTTGGATGTTTGGACACAAGATATAATGCTACAATGTATGGCCCTAGTTCTGTACACATGACATTTCATGTAGCTGGCATCTTCATGCAAATTTTAGTGTCCGAGATACTTATAGCCTAGCTGTAGCGTAGCAGTGACGATGTCTTGTAGTCTACTAATGCTGTTACTTTCTCCATAGAATGTTTTACTTGACATATTTCATTATGCTGGGTAATGTATCTCCTAGTTCTTGTCTACTCTTCTACTTTCTTCAAAAAAATTTTCTAGCTATTTAAAGCAAGTAATGAAGATAGGAAATCGAAAATAATATAAGCCATCTGTAGTTTTTGCTTCTATAAGTTTGAGAGCAACAAGTATGACAAGAAATTGAAATCAAGCAAAATTTGATGCCGGCAAAAAACACGAAAATCACGAGGAACAACGAAGTTGTCAAGCATTAAATGTGAAGGATGTTGCCAGAGGGAATTGTTGGGCCACATTCTGCAGACCTGCCCAAGAACACACAATCAGCATCCGTGTAGCTGCCTTATATAACCACACCTTTCATCAGAGACCTTGCCAGAGAGAAAGGACTCTATGATAAACCCAGCAGTTAAACACGAGTGTGCACAATGCCATACGAAGGGTGCAACAGGATCTATGTAACAAACTAGGAGAAATATTTCTACACACGTCTGAGAATACAGAAATGCGTGCAACCGAGACACCAAAAATGCTTGTCTTGCAGAGATCAAAAGAGAGACATGCACTGGAGCAAAGCAGAGGTGATCTATAGGAAATCCAACATTGACAGGCGCCACTGTATTGAAACATCCCTAATTGTTACTTCCAGCACTATAGGACAAAGAGCTTACAATTACATCATCTCATCAACCATAGCACATATGATAATCTCCAAGCTCATTATTTCTTGCTGCCACGTGACACGGCAATTACCTGCTTTCTCCACTATGTATACTGTGCTCTCTCGTGCTCATGTATCATTTGGATTGACCAAGGTCCCACGACCAAAACGTATCCAATAACTATGCTCATATTTTCGGTATATTATATCTTCTGCTTTCAGAGGGTGAAAGGAATGATAGTGTTGTTTATATAATTGTTAAGGATTGTACCGAGAAAAAAACATGGGCATTGAAAGAATCTGATATTAGAACTACGCCTGGCCTGTGAAAACTTTTTATAATGGTCTGCAAACTCCCCCAAAATAATAAAGTTTCAGTGCTTGATGTAAAGATTGGTAGCGATGTAAGCATCCCTTAATAGTACGCTCCAGTTTCAGAAAAGAAAATGGATAGGTGCATTACTTCGGTACCGGACAACGGGGAGATGGACCATGAAGTGGGTTAACTAGCAGAGGGCAATTTATAACACTCAATCTTCTGTCATTCTGCATTTGTCCAGTTGAACAATCCCACAGCACACACACACACACACACACACACACACACACACACACACACACACACACACACACACACACACACACACACACACACACACACACACACACACACCACACACACACACACACACACACATAATATATATATATATATATATATATATATATATATATATATATATATGTCGTGCCGATTAGGTAAAACTTGCGATTTTGGCTTAAATAGCAACGCTCAACTTGCCATATAAGACAAGTGAAAATTTGTGTATGCAATAATTTCGCCAAAATCATTCTGAACATAACGAAAAAAATATATTTCATTGTGTTTGTTTGTTATTAAATTAATGTTAACGTATCTAAAATATATTTAGTTGGGTTAGGCTAAATTAAATTGCGCTTGTTGTAATAAGGTTAGGTAGGTTTTCAAAGTTTCTCTTGGTACAAAATTATAAATTCTTACATTAACATAAATGAAAAAAATATATCTTTAAACGTATAAGAGAAAATTTTAGAAAGGACTTAATTTTAGATGAGTTCTTGCTAATTGACCAGTTTTACCTAATCGGCACGACATATATATATATATATATATATATATATATATATATATATATATATATATATATATATATATATATATATATATATATATATATATATATATTCAGTAACTGTGGCAAATGCACAAGCTATAGGGTGTTGTGGAACTCCACTTAAATAATGGAGGAGCTCTGGAGAGCACCGGAGACTGTGGAGAGCCGTCCACACAGGCGGCCTAGAAGGGCATGACTGCCGACCATCTATGGCTAATTCATTACAGAATGGAAACCCAGTTATTAATTCTAATATATCTTAGTATTACAGAGCCTCTTGCAAGACAGTGATGGAGGGAGTGACGGTGAAAGTATTTCTTCTTTTTTGTGGGTCACTCTGCCCCGGTGGGAGACGTCTGGTTTGTTGAAAAAAAAATAAAGAGTCATACGCTGGTGAAAGATAAAATAACAACACCTCCCGTCCTTCCACTGGTCTCTGATATGTTTTGTATGTGTTCCACAACACTGAGTTTAAAAATGTATTGAAGATGTTGTTGTGCATGATCATTTTCTTGAGTCAGGTAAACATGGTGATATCAGAAGCTGTCAGAATGGCAGGAAATACTATTGTTACCTAGCATGGTACAGTTCAGGTAATATAATTTTTTTTTTTTGAGTAGCTGTTATTAAAAATCCATTTTGATTCACTTGTCCCATGACTTGTATGTTCCAGCACTTCTCTGTAAGCAGTCTTATCATGACACTAATTTCATGTATTCCGTCAGCAACCCTAAGTATGCCTAATTTTTCCCTCATATTTAGTATTTTGGTGGTTATAGGGCATAAAATAATAATTCTTAGGGTCTCGTTCTGTATTTTTGTCTTTCAATAGTTTTCCTGTTTTGAGGGTACTCTATTAGTGATTTTATGTAAACTCAATACATCATTTTGGCAACTCTAACATTGTTACCATACTTAGGTAACAATGAATGGTTCGATGCTGAACTGGTTATTAAGGAAGGTGATAAATACAGTGGACGTGTCTAGAATCCGCCCTGATCACCATCTCTACACTGAACATCTGAAGTATACCTGGAGGGTGTTTCGGGGTCAACGCCCCTGCGGCCCGGTCCGTGACCAGGCCGCGTGGTGGATCAGGGCCAGATCAACCAGACTGTTACTGCTGGCAGCATGTAAGCCGACGTATGAACCACAGCCCGTCTGGTCCAGTGCCTTCTTGAAGACAGCCAGGGGTCTATTGGCAATCCCCCTTATGTATGCTGGAAGGCGTTCTCGTGGCGCCCCTATGTTTCATTGGGGAAATGTTGCATCTCCTGCGAAGTATTTTGCTTTTGTAGGGAGTGATTTTCGTATGCAGATTTGAGACTAGTCCCTCTAGGATTTTCCAAGTGTATATTATCATGCATCTTTCTCGCCTGCGTTTCAGGGAGTACAAATCAAGGGACTTCAACCGTTCCCAGTAATTTAGGTGCTTCGTCGTACTTATACATGGAGTGAAAGTTCTCTGTACATTCTACAGGTCTGCAATTTCGCCTGCTTTGAAAGGGGCCATTAGTGTACAATAATATTCCAGCCTAGAGAGAACAAGCGATTTGAACAGAATCATCATGGGCTTGGCATCTCTAGTTTGAAAGTTCTCATTATCCATGCTATCATTTTCCTAGCAGATATGGTAGATACATTGTTGTGATCTTTGAAAGTGAGATTTTCTGACATTATCACTCCCAGGTCATTCACATTAGTTTTTCACTCAATTGTGTGGTTGAAATTTGTTTTATACTCCGATACAATTTTAATTTCCTTCAATAAACTTCATATAGTTTTCTGCGGTCCATTAAAACATTTGGTCGATGTCCACTTGGAGATTTACAGTGTCTTCAACGGATGATACAGGGGTCATCCCACACACTAAAAACAACAGACACAGCCCCACTCCACAAGGGTGGCAGTAAAGCAATTGCGAAGAACTACAGACCGATAGCACTAACATCTCATATCATAAAAATCTTTGAGAGGGTTCTAAGAAGCAAGATCACCAACCACCTAGATATCCATCAATTACACAACCCAGGGCAACTCGGGTTTAAAGCAGGTCGCTCCTGTCTGTCCCAACTCCTGGACCACTATGACAGGGTCCTGGATGCTGTTGAGGATAAACAAAATACAGATATAGTATACACAGACTTTGCAAAAGCTTTCGACAAGTGTAACCATGGCGTAATAACACACAAAATGCGTGATAAAGGAATAACAGGAAAAGTTGGTAGATGGATCTATAACTTCCTGACAAATAGAACACAAAGAGTAATAGTAAACAGAGTAAAGTCTGAGGCAGCCACGGTGAAAAGCTCTGTTCCACAAGGCACAGTACTCGCTCCCATTCTATTCCTCATCCTCATTTCTGACATAGACAGAGATGTAAGCCATAGCTCCGTGTCTTCCTTTGCGGATGACACCAGGATTGCCATGGCAGTGACCTCCATTGAAGACACCGCAAAACTCCAAGCGGACATCAACCAAATCTTCAAATGGGCCACTCAAAACAATATGAAGTTCAACGAGGAGAAATTTCAACTATTCAGATATGGAAAACTTGAGGAAGTAAAAAATGTATCAAGGTATACGACAAATTCTAACCATACAATAGAGCGAAAAAGAAATGTGAAGGACTTGGGAGTGCTAATGTCAGAGGATCTCGCCTTTAAAGACAACAACAATGTATCTACCTCATCTGCTAGGAAAATGATAAGATGGATAATGAGAACCTTCAAAACTAGGGGTGCAAAGCCCATGATACTCTCCAAATCACTTGTTCTATCTAGGCTGGAATACTGTTGTACACTAACAGCCCCTTCAAGGCTGGCAACAATGCAGACCTGGAGAGTGTACAAAGAACTTTCACGGCACACATAAGTACGATAAAGCACCTAAATTACTGGGAACGGTTGAAGGTCCTTGATTTGTATTCCCTGGAACGCAGGCGAGAGAGATACATGATTATATACACTTGGAAAATCCTAGAGGGATTAGTACCAAACTTGCACACGAATATCACTCCCTATGAAAGCAAAAGACTCGGCAGGAGATGCAACATTCCCCCGATGAAAAGCAGGGGCTCCACGAGTACACTTGAGAGACAACACCATAAGTGTCCGGGACCCAAGACTGTTCAACTGCCTCCCAGCATACATTAGGGGGATTACCAATAGACCCCTGGCTGTCTTCAAGAAGGCACTGGACAGGCACCTAAAGTCAGTACCTGACTAACCGGGCTATGGTTCGTACGTCAGTTTGCGTGCGGCCGGCAGTAACAGCCTGGTTGATCAGACCTAGATCCACCATGAGGCCTGGTCTCAGACCTGGCCGCGGGGGCGTTGACCCCCGAAACCCTCTCCAGGTAAACTCCAGGTCATGCAAATTCGGGTGTCATCCGCAAAGGAGGACATGGTGCTGTGGCTTACATCTCTGTCTTTGTCAGCTATGAGGATGAGAAACGGGATGGGAGCGAGTATTGTACCTTGTGGAACAGAGCTTTTCACTGTAGCCGCCTCTTTACTCTGTTTACTATAACTCTTTGTGATCTATTTGTTAGGATATTATAAATCCATCTACCCACTTTTCCTGCTATTCCTTTATCGCACATTTTGTGTGCTGTTATACTATGATCGCACTTGTCGAAGACTTTCGCAAAGTCTGTATATACTACATCTGAATTTTGTTTGTCCTCCAGAGCATCCAAGACCATGTCGGCCTGGGTTGTGCAAATGATAGGTTTCTAAGTGGTTGGCGATCTTGCTTTTTAGAACTCTTTCAAAGATTTTTATGATGCTGGGACGTTAGTGCTATTGGTCTGTAATTCTTTGCAATTGCTTTACTGCCACCTTTGTAGAGTGGGGCTATGTCTGTTGTTTTTAGTGACTATGGAATAACCCTTGTGTCCATGCTCCCTCTCCATAGAATGCTTAAGGCACATGAAAGAGGTTTCTTGCAGTTCTTGATGAACACGGAGTTCCACGAGTCTGGGCCTGGGGCAGAGTGCATGGCCATGTCATTTATTGTTTTTTCAGTCTCGTTCCGTTAGGATAATATCAGAAATTTTTGAATTAACCAAATTTCGAGTCTCGGTCATGAAAAATTCATTTAGATTGAAGGATATAATTGTAGGGGACATTTTTAGAATCTACCCTGATCACCCTTGACACTGTTTCCCAAAACCAAAGAAGCTTTTAATTAACTAAGTCTCTGTCACACAACTTACTCCACCAAAATTAGAATTGCACAAACCTTTGTTCTACATGTATATATAAATGCATTGCTTTTCTGTTCTCTGTTAACTTGATACAGTTCCTGCGTGAGCAATATATCGTATTTAATAAAAGTTCCATTTGATTTCTATCTTATGTTCACCATGTTGGAACTTTGTAAGTTTACTCTCACAAAACATATGAGTTGGATAGGTGAGCACTGTGAGTTGGATAGGTGAGCACTGTGAGTTGGATAGGTGAGCACTGAGTTGGATAGGTGAGCACTGAGTTGGATAGGTGAGTTGGATATGGATTCAAGTCATTAAATATATGAAAAATGTCATTCACATTTTGCTTCATCTTAAATGTGTATTGCAGTGAGAGACGCAGCAGTGAGGAATAAGAACAGTGTCTCCGAGTTATGACTTGTCACCATCATCACTACAACCAGTGACAGCGTATGGTGCGTGAGTCCATGGCTTCTTACTACAGCAACCACCATCACCACACCTAACGGCAGTGTGTGGTGCGACTGACACCCACCACCATCATCAATGTAATATACCCGAAAGGGTATCAGAACTTTATCTTAGGACACTATTGTCGTGACTGTTTTTAAAAATGGTGTAAAACCTAGCTGGGGAAGGCCAGTGGATGCTCATCAACTGAATGAATCCATCCGATTAAGACCTTCAGATATATACCACCATCAATACCAACTACATTTAACCCTCACTTATACTATCACCAGCAAGGATTGCAAGTTTCTTATACACTTCCTGGTGGGGAAACTTTTGACACACGTGACAAAGACTTTTCAACACCTTCACCTTCCTGTCTTCGACAGGAGTTTGATGAGTACCTTAAGTTTGTTCCTGGCCAGCTGAACTGTGTGCTAGCTGGCAGCAACAGCCTGATCAGTCCAACAACCAGGAGGTCTGCTGTAAGACCAGACCACAGAGGATGATGTTGCCCACAAATCCTTTATTACTGTTTTGCTATTGTCACTACATAACAGTTTCACTTACACCCCAGCCACTGTATAACTGATCACTAATAATGACAGTATTACAGTGGAATATCAGGATACAGAGGAAACTGGAAACTCACATCAACTCTCTGCTTGCCAGTGGACCTGATGCCATCTATGTCCATATGCTTCAACACTTACACCGTATGGCGCTTGTCTCTTTCTTGCAGCACTGTATGACCCTGGTGGTTTAGTGCTTAGTTTGGATTATAATAATTGTCTCTTCATTGGATCATTATTATTATTATTATAATCATAACTAAGCGCTAAACCCATAATGGTCGTACAGCACCGTTTGTTCCTTGGAAAACTCTCTCTGTCCTACCTTTTCGTAAGCCAGGTACTTCAGTTCATGATTCCTCTCACTGCAGACCCATTGTTCTTACTAGTACAATTTGTAAGTTGTTCGAGCACTTGGTTAATACACTTTTAGCGTAATAATTAGAAATACGAAATTCTCTTTCACCTCATCACTTTGGTTTTTGTGAGATCTGTTCTACCACTCATCACTTAATCCGCTTAGATACTTTTGTAATGCCGTTGTTGTTAACCAGTCGGTTATTGCAGTCTTTTTGAAAAGCTTATGACAGTACCTGGATTACAATGTATTGGCTCAAGGCCATTCCTTGGGCCTCCTAGGCGATGCTTCCCTTTTCTTCCAGATTTCTTATCAGCGAAACGCTGCCATGTCTGGATAAATAATAGTTTTTCCCTCTGACTTTGTCCAGGTTGAAGGCATCCCTCAAGGCTGTGTTATCACTACCTTTTTCTTTCTCGCCATTAATGACCTTACCATTGTTTTTCTCCCAATGTTTACTTATCTCTATATGCAGACGACTTTGCAATTGCTTGTCAGGCATTGTCACCTTGTAGTGGCCTCCCTTTCTAGTGGGCTATTGATCTTATTTTAAGTGGGTCACACTGCAGATAACTTTCATAAGCTGCCCTATATTCCCTCCTGCCCTTCTATGTCTTCATGGTTTCCTATCTCTGAACAAGATATGACTAATTTACACATATAACCCGAACATAGGAGTAAGAAACTTACGACGATGTTTCTGTCTGACTTGGACCGAAATGTCGCAAGTTTCTTTTTCCTATGTGCGGGTTATTTGTATATTGTTCCAGTCACTGTATTGTGACTATTCTTTGTGGCTAATTTCTGTGTCATCTGTTTGATCACTAAATGTCCTGGTAGCCTCGCATAGCCTCCCTGGCAGCGAGGCTTTTGTAAAAAATTTGCTATTGCAAGTATTTTTTGTAAAAAGGTTAAAAATTTGTATAGGAAAAACTATACATCTCTGGCCGATAGACAAAATCTTCTACTTCATTGAGCTCTAATTTTATGGACACTAGATTACAGAATTCGACTATATTTCTCATCCTTCCCAGTGGAAGGTCTCGGTCAAGTGACCAAAAGCTGCAGCTGTGGGTCATCATATGACAAAGACCCGCGTCAGGAAACACTTGTCCTGTTTCCTGACAAACCTTACCTAACCTATCCTTCCCTGACTACCTTCCCTGACTACCTTCCCTGACTACCTTCCCCTGACTACCTTCCCCTGACTACCTTCCCTGACTACCTCCCCTGACTACCTTCCCCTGACTACCTTCCCTGACTACCTTCCCTGACTACCTTCCCTGACTACCTTCCCTGACTACCTTCCCTGACTACATTCCCTTACTACCTTCCCCTGACTACCTTCCCTGACTACCTTCCCTGACTACCTTCCCTGACTACCTTCCCTGACTACCTCCCCTGACTACCTTCCCCTGACTACCTTCCCTGACTACCTTTCCCTGACTACCTTCCCTGACTACCTTCCCCTTACTAATTCCAAACCTGGTACCCTTCACCACCAAGCTTTACGTTCGTGTTTAGGAGCTTTCTTGATCTTCCCCAGTTGAGAGACTGTATACAAAGGGTAACGCAAGATGGACTCGATACTCACTGTTTCCGTTATGTCCACTCCATAACCTTTATTATCCTTATAACGTATACTTCAATTTCCAAACATGGCGTGATAATAAAGCTCTAGACAGCGAAACATGGCGTGACAAAGCTCTACATAGAGCGAAACATGGCGTGACAAAGCTCTACATAGAGCGAAACATGGCGTGACAAAGCTCTACATAGAGCGAAACATGGCGTGACAAAGCTCTACATAGAGCGAAACATGGCGTGACAAAACTCTACATAGAGCGAAACATGGCGTGACAAAACTCTACATAGAGCGAAACGTTTAAATAAACTATTCTTCTGCAACCTGTATCTTCTCAACAATGGCAACCAGTGTAAACACTACTAATGTAAGCAATAGCCACCATTGTAAATAATATAAACAAGAACTACGAATGTAAACAATAGCTATCCATGTAAACATCCACCAGTGTAAATAGCTACCCATGTAAACAATAGTCACCAATGTAAACAATATAAACAGTAGCTACCAATGTAAGTAATATAAACAGTAGCTACCAATGTAAACAATATAAACAGCTACCAGTGTAAACAATAGCCACCAATGTAAGCATCACTATAAGCAGTAGCTATCAATGTATATAATAGCTACCCATGTAAACAATAGCCACCAATGTAAACATCAATATAAACAACTACCAATGTAAACATTAACTACCCATGTAAACAACCACAATTGTAAACATGAATATAAACAGTACCAATGTAAAGAATAGCTACTAATGTTAACATCAATATGAACAGTAGCTACAAATGTAAACAATAGCTACCCATGTAAACAACCACCAATGTAAAAATTAACAGTAACTACCAATGTAAAAAATAGTTATACATGTAAACATCAATATAAGCAGTAGCTACCAATGTAAACAATAGTTACCCATGTAAACAATAGTGTCACTGTAAGCTCAGTGAGAGTTCATAGGGTATAACCGTTTCTGCTCACGTGACCATCCGATGCAACCGTTAGCCAATGTCAAAGGTCACCCATGTCAAAGGTCAATACTTTGAACGCTATGAGCCCTGCTCGGGGCAGTGCCAGTTACCATCGAGACACCGTGTAGGGATAGACCAGGCTTACGGCTCTGAGAATACCACCTTGTCTAATATACCAAGTTACCATCCCAAACTCGTCTGTTCATTACCCAATCTGCGAAAGAACCTCCACGCAACAAATGGTGGCAGCTCGTGGGCGTAGATTTTGAGTATTTTGAGCAGATTTGAGAGAAGAAGAAGCCGGTGTGAGAGTGTGCCGCCGCGGGCGTCAATATCAGCCGCCGCCAGCGACTCACCTTCCCTCACCCGTGACGTCACCATCCAAGACTCTTCTGAAGCAGTGTCTCCAGTCTTCTGGCTTCTAATTGCAAGTAAACCTCCGAAGAGTTGATCTGGGTTTTGCAATTAAGCCAAAAAGTAAGCCAGTTTATGGGATAGAGCCTAAGCCAAGCCTGCAGTCATCCAGTCTGTCTCTTGTCATCCATCCTGCATCTCACTGCTGTGTGCAAGTAATAGCATTCAGGTCCACCAGTCCAGAGGGCTTAAACCAGTTTCTTCAGGAAAGCCAGACATACAAGTAAGCCAGTTCCAGCAAAGCCAGTTCCTTGAAGTATTGTCTCCCATCGCTCTGTGCTACCAGTTGGACTATTGTCAGAGTGATATTCATCATTCCAGAGGTTTATTGTGATACAAGCCACCTGAGTTAGTGAGAACAAGTTAGTTTGTTTTAGTTTGATATCTTTATTATGCACCCCATACCCATCCTGTGGGCGGTAGTCAAAAGATTACAGAGGTACATAATGGGTCCAGGGACTGGACCCCAAAGTTATGATAGCTGAGCAAGTTACAAAGGTAATGAACTAACAAGCTACAAAGGTAATGAACTCACAAGTTACAAAGGTAATGAAACATGTAAGTAAATTTACTTACTTACGTTTATACATGGTTACAATCATGAACAAATTATAACGCAATGAACACTTCACTAGTCTACACCCAGTCACAACTGTAATGAGTTCTTGGTGCAAATTTTATTGTTGGGTCACACATACACACTTACATATACACATACACACACACACATACACACATATATATACATACACACACACGCACACACAACAGGCCCAGCCTTCAATCGACATGTGCACAGGACAAAAGGCAATCAACACCGCGCCACACACACACACACACACACACACACACACACACACACACACACAAACAACACACACACACACACACACACACACACGTAGCAATGCTTTATTTACAGGCAGCAAAGTCAGGGTATTTTTCCAGAATGGTCTGTAATATACCACTGTGGATAAAATACTTTGACATATCTTGAACATTTCTGAGTGAGTTGTCTCTGAATTCATTAATTTTGTCGCACTCCAGTACATAATGACGCAGGGTGTGACAAAAATCCAACTGACAAAGTTTACATTTTGTTTGGTCTACATCTGGTGGTTGTGATTTAACCTGCCAAAGATACTTGTAACCCAGCCGGAGGCGGGCGGTAGTGACATCAAGAACAAGTGAGTCCGAGTCGCGGCGTCGTGACGTCATCTACCACCGACCAGCGAGTCGAGTCGCCGTGACGTCACGTCACCCAGGGCGCTCACCACTCACGCTGGAGTACTGCCACACCTCCACCACCCTTATTGGGTTCCCAGCGGTTACCAATATAGTCTAATGTAAACAAGTTACCAATATAAACAGTCTCCAATGTAAACACGTTACCAATATAAATACTTCTCCAGTGTAAACAAGTTACCAATATAAATACTTCTCCAATGTAAACAAGTTATTAAGTCTCCAATGTAAACAAGTTACTAATATAGTCTCCTATATAGACAAGTTACCAAAATATTACAACACGTATTAATAATAAATTAGTCAGTTTATCAAGGTACACATACAGTTATGGGGCCAGGAGCTACGAATCGACCCCTGCAACCAGAACCAGGTAAGTGCAAAATATCATACATAGTAACATGTGTGTAAATTATTGTATACAGCGAGAGCAATGTAAAAAAACTGTACTTACCAGCATAAAATACCAGTTTACAATGTAAACAATGTTACCATTGTAAATGTTATAGGTAACCAATGTAAACTCGGCTTTTTCAACAGTGGTAACTAACACTTAACTATTGTTGTAAACAAGTCGACAACATGTGTAAAAAGTATGAGTTACAAATGTAAACAGAAACATTAAAATGTAAACACAATACTATTTGTAAATGTAAACAAAATAACTATCGTTAGAAAGATAACAACATTAATCATTGTAACCAATGTAACAGTTAAATGTGGTGATAGCTGCATTGTAAACATATCTACCTGTGTAAACAATACATATACGCGGTACTCACCTAATTGTACTCACCTAATTGTGGTTGCAGGGGTCGAGTCTCAGCTCCTGGCCCCGCCTCTTGCTGTCTGCTACTGGGTCTCTGCTCTCCCTGCTCCATGAGCTTTATCATACCTTGTCTTAAAACTATGTATGGTTCCTGCCTCCACTATATCTTTCTCTAGTCCATTCCACTTCCTGACTACTCTGTGGCTGAAGAAATGTTTCCTGACATCCCTTTGACTCATCTGAGTCTTCAGCTTCCAGTTGTGTCCCCTTGTTTCTGTGTTCCCTCTCTGAAACAACCTGTCACTATCTACCTTGTCAATTCCCGCAGTATTTTGTATGTCATTATCATGTCTCCTCTGACCCTTCTTTCCTCCAGTGTTGTTAGTCCTATTTCCCTCAACCTTTCTTCATAAGACAGACCCCTGAGTTGTGGAACTAACCTTGTCGCAAACCTTTGCACTTTCTCTAGTTTCCTTACGTGCTTGACCAGGTGTGGGTTCCAGACTGGTGCTGCATATTCTAGTATGGGCCTGACGTACACGGTATACAGTGTCTTGAACGATTCCTTGTTAAGGTAACGGCGCTAATCTAAGGTTTGCCAGACGCCCATATGCTGCCGCAGTTATCTGGTTGATGTGTGCCTCCGGAGACGTGCTAGGCGTTATACTCACTCCAAGGTCTTTCTCCTTTGCCGAGGTTTGTAGCCTTTGTCCGCCTAGCTTGTACTCTGTCAGCGGTCTTCTTTGCCCTTCTCCGATCCTCATGACTTTGCATTTGGAGGATTGAATTCGAGAAGCCAACTGCTAGACCAGATGTCGAGCTTGTCCAGGTCTGTTTGCAGCCCTGCCTGGTCCTCTTCTGATGTGATTCTCCTCATTATTTTCACATCATCCGCGAATAGAGACACTTCTGAGTCTATCCCATCCGTCATGTCATTTACATAAACCAGGAATAACACTGGTCCTAGGACTGACCCCTGCGGTACACCACTCGTCACAGGCGCCCACTGTGATACCTCACCACGCACCATGACCCGTTGTTGCCTCCCTTTGAGGTATTCCCTGATCCATTCCAGTGCCCTTCCTGTTATACCTGCTTGTTCTTCCAACTTCTTTACTAATCTCATGTGAGGAACTGTGTCGAAGGCCTTCCTGCAGTCCAGGAAAATGCAATCAACCCACCCTTCTCTCTCCTGCCTTACCTCTGTTACTTTATCATAGAACTCTAGGAGGTTTGTTACACAGGATTTGCCTTCCCGGAATCCATGCTGTCTGGTGTTTATTATCCTGTTCCGCTCAAGGTGTTCCACTATTCTTTTCCTGATGATTTTCTCCAGGACTTTGCACACTATACATGTAAGTGACACCGGTCTATAGTTTAGTGCCTCTTTTCTGTCTCCTTTTTAAAAATGGGGACTACGTTGGCCTTCTTCCATACCTCAGGTAGCTGCCCAGTTTCAAGGGATGTGTTGAATATTGTGGTAAGTGGCACACTCAGTACCTCAGCTCCTTCCCGAAGAACCCACGGGAGATATTGTCCGGACCCATCGCCTTTGAGGTATCGAGGTCACTGAGTAACTGCTTCACTTCCTCCTCAGTTGTGTGTAAGCCCTCTAGCACTTGGTACATCCCTTGTTGGTGACGAACCATGTCCTGTCTACCCAGCTGCCTTCCTTCCTCCATTGTGAATACTTCCTTAAACCTCAAGTTGAGCTCCTCACATACCTCTTGATCATTACTTGTGAGTTCCCCATCTTCTCTCCTCAGCCTTATCACCTGGTCCTTGACTGTTGTCTTCCTTCTGATGTGACTGAACATCAGTTTCGGTCGGACTTAACTTTCGATGCTATGTCGTTTTCGTACTGTTTCTGGGCCTCCCTCCGTACTTGTGCATACTCGTTTCTAGCTCTTCTACTAATCTCTTTGTTTACTTGGGTTCTTTGCCTTCTGTACCGTTTCCATTCTCTGATACTCTGATTCTTTGCCTCCCTGCACCTTTGGGTAAACCAGGGGCTCTTTCTGGCCTTCCCATTTAAACATTTGCCTCTGGGTATAAACCGTTCCTCTGCCTCCTTGCACTTTGCCCCGGTATATGTTAAATGGAGAGTGACCAATGTTTAAAAGATAATTATCAATGTTAACATGACTGTTATCAATGTTAACACGACAGTTATCAATGTTAACATGACTTATCAATGTTAACACGATTGTTATCAATGTTAACACGACTGTTATCAATGTTAACATGACAGTTATCAATGTTAACACGGCAGTTATCAATGTTAACACGACAGTTATCAATGTTAACACGACAGTTATCAATGTTAACACGACTGTTATAAATGTTAACATGACTGTTATCAATGTTAACACGACAGTTATCAATGTTAACATGACTGTTATCAATGTTAACGCGACAGTTACTAATGTTAACATTACAAATGATAGCACAACAGCTAACAAGTTAACACAGCTATCAGTGTTAACACTATAGCTACCAGTGTTAACACTACAGCTACCACTGTTAACACTACAGCTACCACTGTTAACACTACAGCTACCAGTTTTAACACTACAACTACCAGTGTTAACACTACAGCTACCAGTGTTAACACTACAGCTACCAGTGTTAACACTACAGCTACCAGTGTTAGCAACAGCTACCAGTGTTAACAACAACTACCAGTGTTAACAACAGCTACCAGTGTTAACAACAGCTACCAGTGTTAATAACAGCTACCAGTGTTAACAACAGCTACCAGTGTTAACAACAGCGACCAGTGTTAACACTACAGCTACCAGTGTTAACACTACAGCTACCAGTGTTAACAACAGCTACCAGTGTTAGCAACAGCTACCAGTGTTAACAACAGCGACCAGTGTTAACACTACAGCTACCAGTGTTAACACTACAGCTACCAGTGTTAACAACAACTACCAGTGTTAACAACAGCTACCAGTGTTAACAACAGCTACCAGTGTTAGCAACAGCTACCAGTGTTAACAACAGCCACCAGTGTTAACAACAGCTACCAGTGTTAGCAACAGCTACCAGTGTTAGCAACAGCTACCAGTGTTAACAACAGCGACCAGTGTTAACACTACAGCTACCAGTGTTAACACTACAGCTACCAGTGTTAACACTACAGCTACCAGTGTTAACACTACAGCTACCAGTGTTAGCAACAGCTACCAGTGTTAACAACAGCCACCAGTGTTAGCAACAGCTACCAGTGTTAGCAACAGCTACCAGTGTTAACAACAACTACCAGTGTTAACAACAGCTACCAGTGTTAACAACAGCTACTAGTGTTAACAACAGCTACCAGTGTTAACAACAGCGACCAGTGTTAACACTACAGCTACCAGTGTTAACACTACAGCTACCAGTGTTAACACTACAGCTACCAGTGTTAACACTACAGCTACCAGTGTTAGCAACAGCCACCAGTGTTAGCAACAGCTACCAGTGTTAGCAACAGCTACCAGTGTTAACAACAACTACCAGTGTTAACAGCTACCAGTGTTAACAACAGCTACCAGTGTTAGCAACAGCTACCAGTGTTAACACTACAGCTACCAATGTTAACACTACAGCTACAAATATTAACACTACAGCTACCAGTGTTAACACTACAGCTACCAGTGTTAGCACTACAGCTACCAGTGTTAATACTACAGCTACCAGTGTTAATACTACAGCTACCAGTGTTAGCACTACAGCTACCAGTGTTAGCACTACAGCTACCAGTGTTAATACTACAGCTACCAGTGTTAATACTACAGCTACCAGTGTTAATACTACAGCTACCAGTGTTAACTACAGCTACCAGTGTTAACAACAGCTACCAGTGTTAACAACAGCTGTCGTGTGGGTCTTGGGAGAGATATATAGGAGGTCAAAGATACTCCTTGTTGGATGGTTACGGTATATTTACAGTGAGTCAAGGAGAGTCCAGCACACCTTCTGTCTCGCCTGTAGGTCTAACGTAGTGAGGCAGTCTGCCTATGATAGGCTGTGCACATGCGCTGAGCCTCTGACGTCAGCGGGTACCGTGACGTCACACGCAAAGGGACCAGCTTTATAAAGATACACTAAACAAGTGTATATATGTATACTGACACGACACAGCTACCAGTGTTAACACTACAGCTACCAGTGTTAACACTACATCTACCAGTGTTAACGCTACAGCTACCAGTATTAACACTACATCTACCAGTGTTAACACTACAGCTACCAGTGTTAACACTACAGCTACCAGTATTAACACTACAGCTACCAGTGTTAACACTACAGCTACCAGTATTAACACTACATCTACCAGTGTTAACACTACAGCTACCAGTGTTAACACTACAGCTACCAGTATTAACACTACAGCTACCAGTGTTAACACTACAGCTACCAGTATTAACCTGACTCCTGAAGATAACATATTAACAAATTAAAAAGAAAGATTTTTGCTGTAATTTAACAAACACAACTCAGGCTGCATTTTTTGCATATTTTAAATAATTATCCACACCCTAACATTTTCAACATTCCGCACGAGTAGGTTAGCTTAATTTAACATTATATTTCAATACTGCTGATCACTGTTCCAGCTTTTGGATATATGGTTGTGCCAAAGAAATACACTTAATGCAAATTTTTTATCCATAGTTTTCTAGAACTATATTCTATTTGAGATATTTTTGTGTCCAAACCATGTTTTTTATCTTTGGTATGTTCCTATGACTTATTGCTAGTGTAACATTGAGGTTGGACCCAGGGTTTTGAAAATAATATTTGTATTATATATATATATATATATATATATATATATATATATATATATATATATATATATATATATATATATATATATATATATATATTTATGTATGTATATGTATATATGTCAGAATTTGACTAAAAAATATTAGGTTAAGTGAGGTTTTTAAGTTAGGTTTGGTCTAAAAAATTATATATGCATTATGGTATATTTACCATATTTAATCCTATGTTAATAAGTATTGTTTACCTTATTTTTCTTTTATTTATTTTAAGTGTGTCTTAGATTCTTTCTTGAATCCAATCTGAGTTCCTCCCTACAGGCACTTTATTACTCACAGGTTTAGCATCTCCCTATAACTACAGTTATTAATCTGATTATTACACATTGTGTTATTAACTACAATTACTAATTACTGCACAATTATGGTACATATGCTGCAACTTAGTTACCAATATGGAGATCCTGGGTCCATCCTAGCACTGGATAATCACATGTGAGTCGTATATTGTTGGTTATGAAACATAAGTCTAGTCACCAGAGCTTTAACTATTATATGTAGTGTGATAGTGAACCAGCAGGAGGATAGTACCAGCCTGTACTCTCAATGTTGCTACCTAACCAGCAGGAGGATAGTACCAGCCTGTACTCTCAATGTTGCTACCTAAGAATTACTTGATTTAAACAATCTAATGAGGATAGACAAGCCAAATTCGCTAGTGAGGTTTTTGTGGCTTTTTTTAGACATACTTTTTTTTTAAATTCAACATGGGGGGGGCAGGAAGGAAGGAAATTAACACAAAGAACAAGGAATTGATAAAGCCACTGGTGGGCGAAACATCTTCAAAATAAAGTCATCAATGTGTTGCACATGTCTTATTCATCAAGGAATTGCTTAAGGAGATGTTAGGGGGGCATGGGGCAGGTGCCCAGACATCGCTTCCCTGTGAATTTGGGGATAAATTATCTCATGGGTCTAATACTTGAGGCAGAGATGTTAAATACTGCTGTAGCAATATTCGGAAAAACTGGTATCCTCATTCAAGACCATCATTCCTCTTGCTGGATCACGATTAAATGTTACTGTTCACTCTAAGAAAGCAACTGGGTGCAGTGGTTAGAGTAACTGCTGGTGCAGGGGTCAGAATGACCACTGAAGGCTGGTTCACTGGTTAGAATGACCACTGGCAGCTGATGTGGTGGTTATAATGACCACTGGCAGTTGATGTGGTGGTTAGAATGACCACTGGCAACTGATGTGGTGGTTAGAATGACCACTGGTAACTGATGTGGTGGTCAGAATGACCACTGGCAGCTGATGTGGTTGTTAGAATGGCCACTGACAGCTGATATGGTTGTTAGAATGACCACTGGCAGCTGATGTGGTGGTCAGAATGACAACTGGCAGCTGATGTGGTGGTCAGAATGACCACTGACAGCTGATGTGGTTGTTAGAATGACCACTGGCAGCTGATGTGGTGGTTATAATGACCACTGGCAGTTGATGTGGTTAGAATGACCACTGGCAACTGATGTGGTGGTTAGAATGACCATTGGCAACTGAGGTGGTGGTTAGAATGACCACTGGTAACTGATGTGGTGGTTAGAATGACCACTGGTAACTGATGTGGTGGTCAGAATGACCACTGGCAGCTGATATGGTTGTTAGAATGGCCACTAACAGCTGATATGGTTGTTACAATGGCCACTGACAGCTGATATGGTTGTTAGAATGACCACTGGCAGCTGATGTGGTTAGAATGACCACTGGCAGCTGATGTGGTTAGAATGACCACTGGCAGCCGATGTGGTTAGAATGACCACTGGCAGCTGATGTAGTGGTTAGAATAACCACTGATAACTGGTTCAGTGTTTACAATGACTACTGACCCCTGTTACAGTGGTTAGAATGACCTCTGACACCTGATTCAGTGGTAATTCTAACCACTGAAGCAGTTCACAGTGGTCATTCCAGCCACTGAAGCAAATGACTGGGCATTCTGACCAGTGAACTAGACGTCAGTCTTTGTCATGGTCATTTAAATCACTGCATCAGGTGACCACTGACATTTGATGCAGTGGTTTAAATGACTACCACTGGGGTTTGGTTCAGTAGTTAGAATGCCCACTGACAACTGCTTCAGTGGTTAGAATGACTACTGAAGGCTCGCGCCCAACCTTCTGTGATGCCATTTTTTCACGAATTCGTCTTACAAATATATACTGTACTAAGAATTTTATTTACTTGATTCTAGAGATAAAGACAGTTGTCACAATATTTGTGGTAAAAATCCACGACAATGTTAACTTCAGATTTTGTCGCTGACGTGTTACTTCTATTTTAATAAATATTTCACAGTTCTTAGGTGTTGATTTTCATTTGGTTTCCCTCAGATAAAAAGGAAGGTAAAGTAATTTCCGAGATGATTGAGGACTTGCGAAAGGTAAAATTAGTTGGTGTACAAATGAATTTTACAAATTAATCTAAGCCGTTAATGGCCCTTAAACCCTCAAGCAACAATGAAAAGGGTTCAATACGGTTCCCACTGTGATGGCCCTTAATAACTCCAACAATTTCTTTTGATCCCTCAAGGAAGGTTCTCTGATGCCGATGAGGGGCTCTATATCCGGGGAGATAGATACAATATAGCCTGATTGCCTCCCATTACTCAGACGTTGTATAACCCCTAAGGGTTTAACACTTTCCCACCCGGTTATGTTGAATCGTAGACGGGCATGGGATAGTGTTATGCTAGTTGACGTGCAGGTTGTAGGATAGGTTTACCATGGGTTCAGATCCCATATGTTCTGAGAGTTGAATATCTTTTAGAGACTTTTACACCACAGAATTTTATCATTGATCAACTACCACTAAGCCGCTGGTGCACAGTAACTATCACTCAGAACGATCTGCAGGTGCATAGTAAACTGCCATTCACATTATTATTATAATCATGGGGGGACGCTAAACCCGTAAGATTATACAGCGCCTGTGGGGAGGAAGGGATGAAAGGTATTCAGGGAACTGGAGCACAGATCCATTTCCCTAGATCAAAAATCCTCTCACCAGCGTCAAGGAACCTTCCTTGAGGGGCTACCATTCACTGGATAAGCAACAGGTGTACAATAAACTACCACTCACAATATGAACTATGAGTGTGCGATAAACTGTCACTCAGGCGGCACACAGTAAGTTCACTTTAATATCTTGATCATACATCCCATACCCATCGTTTGGGTGGTAGTAAAATACTGGATACAGGGACTGGGTCGCGAGGTTTTGAACAAGTTACAATGATCAACAAATCTTACTCATGACTCAGACCATCTTACTACACAGTACTGATACTACCAGTTACTCAAATCTTACGTACAGCAGAGTGTACTCAGTACTCAGAGCTTACGTACAGCAGAGTGTACTCCAGTACTGATCTTACGTACAGTAGAGTGTACTCCAGTACTGATCTTACGTACAGCAGAGTGTACTCCAGTACTGAGCTTACGTACAGCAGAGTGTACTCCAGTACTGATCTTACGTACAGCAGAGTGTACTCCAGTACTGATCTTACGTACAGCAGAGTGTACTCCAGTACTGAGCTTACGTACAGCAGAGTGTACTCCAGTACTGATCTTACGTACAGAGTTCAGAGTGTACTGTACTCCAGTACCGATCTTACGTACAGCAGAGTGTACTCCAGTACTGATCTTACGTACAGCAGAGTGTACTCCAGTACTGATCTTACGTACAGCAGAGTGTACTCCAGTACTGATCTTACGTACAGCAGAGTGTACTCCAGTACCAATCTTACGTACAGCAGAGTGTACTCCAGTACTGAGCTTACGTACAGCAGAGTGTACTCCAGTACTGATCTTACGTACAGTAGAGTGTACTCCAGTACTGATCTTACGTACAGCAGAGTACTCCAGTACTGATAGCGCTTCTATTTGATTATAATAATAATAATCCAGTACTGATCTAACGTACAGCAGTGTACTCCAGTACTGATCTAACGTACAGCAGTGTGTACTCCAGTACTGATCTTACGTACAGCAGTGTACTCCAGTACTGATCTAACGTACAGCAGTGTACTCCAGTACTGATCTAACGTACAGCAGTGTGTACTCCAGTACTGATCTTACGTACAGCAGAGTGTACTCCAGTACTGATCTAACGTACAGCAGTGTACTCCAGTACTGATCTTACGAAGTGATATACAATATTGTTAGTGGCTTCTTATTCAGAACTTGTTAAATACCCTGACCACATCAACAATGGATACAAGTGTCTCCTACACACATTTGGGTCAAAACTGTACCAGACCTCATAAAAAAGTTTAAGTGGTAATCCGTTAGTTACAGTGGGTAACGTAAGGGTATATTTCCAAAATGGTTAGCAGTATATCACCGTGGATAAAACACTTTGACATTTCTTGAAGATACAGTAAGTCGTTAACGACACCTCGGGTCGTCCGGGTTCATACGGTCTCAGCACCGCACCAGCCCTTTATTCCAGCAATAACAATAACGTGCAGAGGAACGAAAGCTGCGTAAACAATCTGTAAAAATAGCTGCAAAATCCTTCCAGCTCAGGGTATACGTGGTAAAGATAGAAGAGGAGGAACTGTGAGAATCTTCAGAGGAAAATAAAAAGGAATTTGTAGCTTGAAAGGAGATATAACCTTAAGGAATGGGTCTCATTGAGGTTGCCCAGAACTTTACAGCGATCGTATGTGGGTCAGATGTTTTAATTTATAATAATAGGTAAGTGATAGGTTGTAAGTGTCTTTAAGGGACGTGCCGTGATGCCAATCAAGGGCTCTTGATACAAGGAATTGCACCTATCTTGGATCAAACCTGATCTAAATTTAGTCTCCTTCAGTTTCCCAATGGAAATAAGTCACTCTGACTTTTGTGGGTTATCCTGGACGGTTCTCTACATATATGCTGCTATGTATGATAATCTATGTAACTGTATTTGTATATACCTGAATAAACTTACTTAATTTGAATATGATTGTCTCTGGTTTGACTTTGTCTCTTATTTGAATATAAATTTTATTTCCTCCCATTCCCCAGGCACTATGACCCCTACAGGTTTAGCACTTCCCCATGGTTATTATAATAGTTTACAATGCTTTTTTTTATATAGCATTAAAACAAGAACCCCAAAGGAAATAAGTCACTTTGACAGACTTATTTGGGTTATGCCAGATAATTTACACTATGTATGATAATTGTACTTATGTGTACTGAGGCCTAAAGAAACTTACTTAATATGCGTGACGGTTCGTATAAATATTTTTATTATTTTTTTTATTAACACATCTGTCGTCTCCCACCAAGGCAGGGTGGCCTGAAAAAGAAAAACTTTCACCATCATTCACTCCATCACTGTCTTGCCAGAGGCGCGCTTACACTACAGTTATAAAACTGCAACATTAACACCCCTCCTTCAGAGTGCAGACACTGTATTTCCCATCTCCAAAACTCAAGTCCAGCCTGCCGGTTTCCCTGAATCCCTTCATAAATATTTTTCTTATGTTATGTATATTTTAAACAATTTAGGATTGTTATGCAAGTTCGGTCATTATATTCTTTTATTACTGCGACAGTACCTCATAAATGTGACACACTAACCACAACATAATATCTATAACAGATATGGATATGTTGTGGTAGATATGTAATGTTAACAGTTCTATCCAATACTGTTTAACCTTTTAACTGTTTCAACATACAGTGTACTAGTATGCACAATTTTTTGTAGCTTCAAAAATGCCTCCTACCAATATAAACCTCAGCACAACCTCTTCATTTTCTTAACACACTGCTTAACACACTGGCTGTCTTCCACAGAAGCAGTTGACCTGAAAAAGAAGAAACACTTGAAGTTTCTTCTTTTTACATTTAGTAATTATACAAGAGAAGGAGTTACTAGCCCCTTCCTCCTAGCATTTTAGTCGCCTCTTACGAGACACATGGCTTACGGAGGAAGGATTTTTCTCCACTTTCCCATAGAGACAATCACTTCATCCCTTTGAAAAAATCTAAGAACTAACAGGTCCAAGAAGTGCATCATGATTAACACAGCTTAACTAGCATAGATAAACGGTGAAAGGAACTGTTGTTCCATTTCCAGGTTCCTTACCAGCAAAGAGTGTGAGGAACTTGCTGGAAGATGCTGTATTCATTCCAGATTCATTACAATTTCATGATATTAACAGTGGCACTCATTCAAAAAAGGACATTATGTAGATTTAACTTGGGATAACCCGGTATAGGCAAACAATGCACCTTATTTCTGTTTCAACACGTATTACACCTTGAAGCAATTATAATATTATAAGATTTCCTTGTAAATATATATTTTACAGTGGTCTTGAAGGCTTACAGTTGTTAGGAACACACAGAAATTTACATTATGTTTATACAACTCAGGATATTTCCCTCAAATCTAACTACATACTGTAACAATTATTAACCCTTTCGGGGTCGGTGCTGTACTAGTACGTTTTACGCGCCAGGGTCGGTGCCGTACTAGTACGCGTAAATTCTAGCGGCCTCAAATTAAGTGGGAAACGGCTGGTAGGCCTACATATGAAAGAATGGGTCTGTGTGGTCAGTGTGCACAGTATAAAAAAATTCCTGCAGCACACACTGCATAATGAGAAAAAAAACTGACCGTTTTTTTTTTTTAAAACAGCGACTTTGCAGTCTATTTTCGTATGGTATTTATTGATGTATTCTCGTTTTCTTGGTCTCATTTGATAGAATGGAAGATATATTACAGAAATAGAGATGATTTTGATTGGTTTGACAATGACAAGTACCTCGAAATTGAGCTCAAAGTAGCAAAAATTTTCGATTTTTGACGATGTTCAAGAGTAAACAAATCACACCATGCGTCCAATACACATCAACTGGCGAGTCTAATATTCTTCCACAAGTGCGCTGATATTATTTATACCATTTTTACAATGATACAGTTGTATACATAACAGTAAATCTTCTATTTTTTTTGAGAATAAAAATTCAAAATGGAAAGCAAAAGTAATGTAAGAGGGGCCTGGAGACGTGACTAATGAACAGAAAAGATGTTATTTTAGTGCCAGGAATGTCTGCCTTGTTTATTCTGGACCCCATTTTGAAATTGGCATCATTTGAAATTTGTGTGAAATTGGCCAAATTGCCATTTTCTGACCACTATTTTGGGTAGTTGAAATTGGTAAATAGGCGGTTTCTTGTACTCAATCGATAGAAGAAATGGAGTTCTAGCGAAATAGCTATGAGTTTAGTGGACTGGAATAGGGCTCAAAGTGCGCGAAATCGCCGATGCGTAAACATCGTCGAGACCGATAACTTTGCGAGAGCATAATTCTGTAAGTTTTCAACCAAATTTCATACTTTTGATGTCGTTATGATCGGAAAAAGATTCTCTATCATTTCATAAGAATTTTTTTTTTCCAAAAAATTTTCGACCCTGAGAACAAGTTTCCGAGAAGGCCTGTCAACCCCCAAAGGGTTAACCTAGGATAGCCTAATATGGTCTCAAAATATGACTTATTTCTATGTTTTGATGGATGTTACACCTTGAAACAATTGTAATATTATAAGTATTACTTGTAAATAGTGTTAGAAGACCAAAGCAGCAAAAATAGAATAAAAAACAATTATTTGAGCCAATTTAAACTGTATATTCCTAGTGAAGCAACATCAGGCTTTGCATCTCCCCATGTTTGAAGTGCTATGTAGTGTTAAATATTAAAAACAATAAAATGCTGAAAAACAATCATAATTTGGTTTCACTTAATTGTTTAACATAATTATCACTTGGTACATTTATGTCATTGTTTCTGACAAGTGATAATTTTTTTTTTTTTTTGCCAACTTCAGCATACCATAAAATTGTGAGATTTATCAGATTCCACTCATTTGGTAGTGGTCTCGCCCCACCCACTCAATATCTGTGGTTTAATCCCTGATGTGGGTGGAAACTTTGAATGTGTTTCCTTACACCTGTTGTCCCTATTCACCTAGCAGTAAGTAGGTACCTGGGTGTTAGTTGACTGGTGTGGGTCACATTCCGGGGAACAAGATCGAAGGACCTCAGTGGAAATAAGACAGACAGTTCTTGATGATCCACTTACTTTCTTGGGTTATCCTGGGTGGATTTTTCACCCTCCGGGTTAAAAATCCAAGATAAGATAAGATTTCGTTCGGATTTTTAACCATTTTAGCACATTTTTCTGAGTTTTTAATGTTTCATGTATTTTTTTGAAAAATAATATGAAATATTTTATAATAATATTGATTTTTAAAGATTTTTGATGGGATTTTTTAAAAATATGTAAATAATTTAAAAATATTAAAAAATGCTTTCAGTAAAAAAAATAGTTTTATCTTTTTTTCAGAATCTTGCCACATGAACAGGAAATTTATTTGCTGGGTATGCCACAGTTAAAAGGTTAAGATTTGCATATGTAATTACAGTGGAACCCCGACTAACGAAATTAATCCGTTCTAGGAGCTAGCTCTTAACACAAAGAATTTGTAATTCGAAGCCTTTTTTCCTATAAGAAATAATGTAAATACAATTAATCCGTTCCACCCAAAAATATTCACAAAAAATACATTTTAATTATAGTTCTACATACAAAAAACAACATTATTAAAACTATAAATACTACTACTAATACTAAATAATAAAAAACAGATTAATAAATAACATTTACTTACCTTTATTGAAGAGAGTTGCAGGCATCTGGAAGATAGGGAGGACGACAGGGGGAGTGTGTTAGTGTTTGGAAGGGAAATCCCCCCCAAAATGACTTCAGGTAACAAGTCCTTATCTGGGGTTACTTCCCTTCTTGGTCTTTTAATGCCACTAGGACCAGCTTGAGAGTCACTGTATCCCTGCTTCGTGAAATAACTGTCCACAGTCCTCTGTTTCTCGTGACTCTTTAATATTTTCCTGAAGTGCAACATGGCTCTGTCACTGAAGTGGTTGCACAGATGGCTCATTTCAGCTTGCTCAGGGTGGTGTTTTTCAACAAAACTTTGTAACCTATTACACATTCCACACATTTCCTTAATCACTGAAGAAGGCACCTCCTTCACTCTCTCTTCCTCCTCTTGTGAAGCAATAACCTCAGCTCTGGTCTGATGCTGTTCCTGTTCCAGCTCTTGCAGCTCTTCAGTTGTTAGCTCTACCCTGGCAAGCTCACTCAGATGTACGCCACTCTCATATTTTTCTACAATCTCTTTCTTCAGTTCGATGGTGGTCCTCACTCTCTTTACCACAGGGGTGCCACTAGGAAGCTTCTTTGGACCCATGGTGACTTATTTCACAGTGACAATCACTGAACCAGCAATAAACACAACAAAAGTATTGTGAATGTTTGAAAGAGCACGCTGGGTAATGTTCTCTCAAGTGTAAACAATGCTAGACTGGCATCCTGTCGTCCTGTCTGCCTCACTGCGGAAGCGCGGGGTAGGCGGACAGGTCTGGTACGGCTCGCTACATGAGGAAAATATTTAGCGAAAAAAACGCTCATTACAACATTTTTTTCGTTATATAGAGCTATCGTTAGTCGGGGTTCCACTGTAATTCCAATACCTCAGAAGTACAACTTGGATTTACACACTCACAGATATAACTTTCAGGTACAGGTCGGCCATCACTAATCCAACAATCAGTAATCCGGTTCCATCAGTAATCCGGCACTAATTTCGGCTAGCATATTTTCAAATTTCCGGGGTCGCCACACCAACCTGCTGCTACTGTTTGGTGGTGCTACTTGCTGCATATGGCATTCCAGTTTCTTTGTCTTTGTCTTCATTTATTATTATAACCTTCTCACTTTCAGCCCAACAAATAAAAGAAATGCTTCTCCTTGTGTAAAGCACATTCACAGTACATTGTCCATAAAAATAAGGTGGCTTTCATGCCACTGTCGATCGCCATGAGCTGAGCTCACTCATATAAGCTGTGACCGGTAAATTTGGGCATACGTACATATGAGAGAATATGTCATTATGCGGTGCATAATGAGAAAAAACTGCGACCGTGTTTTTGGTGTAAAACCGAATTTGCAGTGTATTTTCGTATGGCTTTTATGGTTGTATTCTCGTTTTTGGTCTCATTTGATAGAATGGAAGATATACAGTGGACCCTTGGAAATCGAACACTCCCAATTCGACCTTTTATGTAAGTTTATTATTGTAAGTGCTTTTATAGGTGTATTTTTAGGGGTCTGAAATGGACTAATCTAGTTTACATCATTCCTTATGAGAATAAATTTGTTTGGTAACAGCACTTGAACAGCATTCTGGAATGAAGAATGTTCGATTTCCGTAGGTCCACTGTATTACAGAAATATATATGATTTTGATTGGTTTCACAATGGAAAGCACTTTGAAATTGAGGTCAAAGTAGCGGAAATGTTCAACCTTGCCGATGTTGAAGAGTAAACAAATGACGTCACCGTCCAATACGTGTCCAGCTGGCCGGTCTAATACACAGTCACGAATGGGTTGACATTATTTACACAATACAATAATGCAGTAGTCTGCATAACAGTAAATCTTCTATTTTTTGTATGAATAAAAATTCAAAATGGAAAGAGTGACCCTGCCCAAAACGGTCGGCTAACACCCAGATACCTACTTACTGTTTGGTGAACAGGAGCAACAGGTGTAAGGAAACATGTCCTTTATATTCATTCATTCTAAGGTCAAATCTGGGTACTTACATTGTTAATCGAAGATGCTACCACTGAGCTATGGCCCATATGTATATACCTTGAGTATACCTGGAGAGAGTTCCAGGGGTCAATGCCCCTGTGGCCCGGTCTGTGACCATGAAATGTGAAAAAACTTTTGCTGCCAATTGAGTACCAAACAATTTTTTTGTGTGTTTCCAACAATGTTAAGAATATGAATTAGAAATAGCCATATGTCTGGCATACCTCTGACTTGGATAAACATGACACAAAAGTGCAGTGCTCTCTCAGTAACCCACAGACCATGTAAGAGGGAGGTGGCATCACTCTCATAATAATTCACCCCTTTTGCCCTACATGACTTTCTACTTTTTGCCACCATCTACAGCTGTTTTTTTCAATCATTTGGATTGATATGGACTTTATATGAGTGATAAAGCTTGTATCATCACTATCCTGGACAAGGGGCTCCCTGTGAAGGATATTTCACGCCAAAGTCTATCCAGAACCTCAGCAGAGCTGCAAGAAACCTGTTTTGTGGCACTACTCCCATGAAGAAGAAAGGGTACAGGAGGCCTCAGAAGACCAACCCATACACTGATGATCTATTGAAAATGGAAGTTAGGTTAAGCCTTACAGTTATTGCTCTGGAGAAGTGGCTGTGTACACTCTGGAGCATTGCCTGAAATAGGATCTGTCAGGAAACCTCATATTACAGAGAGCATATGTGCAAACTTCAACTTGCTGTTTGTGACAAGCACAAAGAATAGACCACAGATGACTGGAGGAACATCATGTTCAGCGGTGATGAATCTATTTTTTGTGCCATCATGAATGTCTCAAAGTGAATTCATCATCCAAGTGTAAGTAAGTTTATTTAGGCACAGGTACACATAAGTACAATTATCATACATATTTAAATTACCTAGGAAAACCCAAAAAAAGTCAGTCAAAGTGACTTATTTCTATTTTGGTCCTTGTAAGTGACTTTTCAAGGTAGTCAAACACATTGTCGAGGTCATGATGTGGAGGTGTTCCAGTAATAATGGTGGCCATGGTGGTCTTTATTTCCTGTCATAGGGTTAGATGGTGTGTAGAGATTAATATTTACAAGTTCTTGATGAGAAAATTCTTACTCATTACCATATTCATGGCACCAACACTTTTATGCATGAAGGAGCCCCCAACCATGATGGTAAGATTAAAAATTGGCTAGGGAACAGCCTGGATCTCAATGCTGTTGAAAGTGTTTGGCAGTTGTTTAAATCCAAGGGAGCACAGCACCAGTTCTCCAGCATCAGAAAATTGTTGAGGACATGAAAAAATTAATGGCTTTACCAGTACTACATGGATCTGATGTAATTCCAAAAAAATAAGTGATCCTATGCCAGAAAAGATTAAACAAGTAATGAAAACAAAATGTCAGATGACTAAATGTTGATTTTTTGTACTACTTTTAAGTGTTTTAATAAAGGTCATTAAACTGTTTTTGTGTTTCATTATTACTTAAATTTTCTTTTGCAGCAAAGATGGCTTTTTTTTGCAGAGACTGTATAGATGCATGTTACTGTATGTGCAAGCATACAGCGGGCTCTGCTTTACAGTGCTTTGCTTCATGGCATTTTGCTAATATACATCAGTTTTCAGTTATACCCATTCTTCATTGAGGATAGACTGAGGGCCCTGAATCTGCACTCTCTAGAAAGGCATAGAATTAGGGGGGATATGATTGAGGTGTATAAATGGAAAACAGGAATAAATAAATGGAATGTAAATAGCATGCTAAAAATATCTAGCCAAGACAGGACTCAAAGCAGTGGTTTTAAGTTGGAAAATTTCAGATTCAGGAGAAGGCTATAGGAAAGCACTGGTTTGGTAATAAGAGTTGTGGATGAATGGAATAAACTCCCGAGTACCGTCATAGAAGCTAAGACGTGTAGTTTTAAAAATAGGTTGGATAAATACATGAGTGGGTGTAAGTTGGACCTGACTAGCTTGTGCTAATAGGTCTGATGCTGTGCTAATTAAGTGGATGTGATCTGACCTGACTTGGTGGGTCATTGGTTTAAGCCGGGAGGTGACTTGAACCTGCCTCACATAGGCCAGTAGGCCTGCTGCAGTGTTCCTTCCTTCTTATGTTCTTATTAGCAATACAGTGGAACCTCTGTTTTCGTCATTAATTCGTTCCAGAAAGTCTAACGAAAACCGAATTTGACGAAAACTGAAGCAATATTTCCCCTATGAAATACGTAATATAAATCAAATTAATTAAGACACCCAAAAGTATTAACAAAAAATGCATTTTATAGAGAATATAGTTTTACATACAGAAAACAATGAAAAATAAATATAAATGACTAATGAAATGGATAAACGAACATTTAATATCACTTTTACCTTTATTGAAGACTTGTTGGCGTATGGAAGACGCGAGGAGGGAAGAGGGAGGAGAGGTTATTGGTTGGAAGGGTAATCCCCCTCCATAAGGACTTCAGGTATCAAGTCCATATCCAGGTTACTTCCCTTCTTTGTCTTTTACTGGCACTGGACCCCTGTTGCACAAAAAATCTGTCTAGAGAGGTCTGTTTCTGGCATCTCTTTAAGATTTACCAAAAATGGGACAAGGCATTGTCATTGAACATGTTGTAGACATGGCTTGCAACAGCTTTGTTAGGGTGATATTTCTCCACAAAACTTTGCAACTCACTCCACTTTGCATACGGCCTTAATCACTGAAGAAGGCACATTCTATCGTGTTTCTCACCTTCTTTATCAAAGGGCTGGCACTCGAAACTTTCTTTGGCCCCATGGTGGCTTATTTAGCAGTCGCACTTAATAAACAAGCACAAAAAACAATGGATTATTACAAAATGTTTTGGATGAACGCTCAGAGTAATGCTCACTCGACGAGAAACAAAGCCAGATTGACTCAGAATGCGTGGGATGCTTTGTGTGGGCGCGGGCAGGTGGACACATTCGGTATGGTGGACCGACAAAAACCAAGGTGATGAACGAAAACTGGGACAAAATTTTGATGAAAAAGTCGTCGAAAACCAAATTCGACGAAAACCAGGGCAAACGAAAACCAAGGTGCCACTGTATATTTTTTTAATGTTTCTTGTATGGGTGCACAAAACATAAACATGTGCAGTACCTAGAACATGTGCAGTACAGATGTGCAAAATGCCTGATTACAAACATTAACTGTAAATATCTATAAAATGATTATCAAGGGTTCCTTACAAAAAATATTTTTTAAGCTATACAGTGGACCCCCGGTTAACGGCCATAATTCGTTCCAGAATGCTGTTCAAGTGCCGTTACCAAACAAATTTATTAACATAAGGAATAATGTAAATTAGATTAGTCCTTTTGGACCCCCAAACATACACTTTCAAAAGCACTTATAAAAATACACTTACATAATTGTTAGTGTTTGGAGCAGGCCGTTAACTGGGGGTCCACTGTATATGTATTCTAAAGTTTTTAAAACCAATTTTTTACCTGAAACTTTAGCTATATTTATTTTAAAGTTTCTAAAATATATTTTATTTTCCCAGAAACTTTAGTTGCATGTATTTTCAAGTTTCTAAAAACAATTATTTTTTTCAGAAATTCTAAAACTCAAAGACTTGATCCAGTCAGTGATAATGAAAATCACGAGGACTCGAAGGCTAAAATTCTTGACCAGGACAGCATCACTGAAAAGCACGAGAACTCGAAGACTCAAATAAATGATCCATTCAAAAAGTATGAATCATTCAGTGTCAGTGAAAATCAGAAGGCCAAAGAAGGAAACAGTAATTGTGGAAGCAGCAGTAAGACCAAGTAAGATAAATATTATAACTAATAATTGAATAAAAATAATAAAGCCAGATGACATATTTCAAGTTATTTATCTCAGGAGGGTTATTATTCAAGGGTAATAGGAGAGTTATCCAAAGGTAACAGGTTATTATCAAAGGATAACAGGAGGGTTATTATCCAAGGATAAAAGGAGGGTTATTATCCAAAAACGTATATAACAGAAGGGTATTGTCCAAAGATAACAGCAGGGTTATTATCCAAGGATAACAGGATTATTTTTTTTTTACACAGCCATCTCCCACCAAAACAGGATGACCCGAAAATGAAGAAACCAATTTTTTTTTTTTTTATATTTAGTAATTTATACAGAAGGGGTTACTAGACCCTTTCTCCTGGCATTTTAGTCGCACATAGCTTACGGAGGAAGGCTTCTTTTCCGCTTCCCTATGGAGGTGAAAGAAAATAAATAAGAACTAGACCTATTAAGAAAAGAGAAGAACACTCAGATGGGTATCTATACATATAAGTAGAAGTAGACACATACACCTGTTGTCTTGCATGTTTATAAGACAGAAAGAAAAGACACCAGCAATTCTACCATCATGTAAAATAATTACAGGTTTCCATTTCACATTCATTTAGCAGGATGGTAGTACCTCCCTGGGTGGTTGCTGCCTACCATACTACTATTAACCCTTAAACGGTCCAAACGTATGTATACGTTCGCTTGCCCAGTTCCCCGAATATTTTGAAAAAAATTTTTTAAAGAAATAAAGAGCACATTTTTTTAAGTGTTATAGGATAAAAAAAAAATTAGGGTCAGTAGTTACTGAGATATGAGGCGGAGAAGTTGGCACTGGATGCTCACCTGACAGCAACAGGAGTCCTGCCGCTTGCAGAATTATTGCCGATATACAGTGGTCCCTCGGTTTTCGTGCAACTCCAAACTCGAACATTTATGTAAGAGTATTTTCGTAAGTGCTGTTGCAAGTGTATTTTTGAGGGTCTGAAATAGACTAACCTACGTGACATTATTTCTTAAGGAAGTAAATTCGTTCGGTAATGGCACTTGAGCAGCATTCTGGAATGAATTTTCGGCGAAAACCGAGGGACCACTGTACAGTGGTACCTCGGTTTACAATGGTCCCCAAACTCGTCCTTTTATGTAAGTTTATTTTTTTAAATGCTTTTGTAAGTGTATTTTTGGGGGTCTAAAAGGACTAGTCTATTTTACATTATTCCTTATGGGGATAAATTCGTTTGGTAATGGCACTTGAACAGCATTCTGGAATGAAAAAATATCGTTAACCGAGGTACCACTGTACCTTTTTTTTTTTTTATTATTTTATATAATTTTTATGTTCTGATAATTACAATTTATAGTAGTTCTTGTGATTTCATAGCCAATCTTTGTTCTCAAATAATAATAATAATGATCGTGCATAATAATAATAATGATAGTGCACAATAATAATAATAATAATGATAGTGCATAATAATAATAATAATAGTGCATAATAATAATAATAATAATAATAATAATAATAATAATAATAATAATAATAATAATAAAGTTCCCTTGAAGCATTATGTAAGATGTGTGTCACTGCCTTATCTCATCTTATCTCCACTAATGATGACTGGTGACATTTGATGAGGGGTGAGGGTAGTCTTATCTTTTCTAATCAGTCCAGTAATTACAGTGATGACATTTGATGAGCTTACACTTCTTCCCTGTCTGTCTGTCTGTATCTGTCTGTCTGTCTTTCTGTCTGTGTGTGTCTGTCTTTCTGTCTGCCTGTGTGTTGTCTCCTTTCTGTCTGCTTGTCTCAGAGAATAGCTCATGAACCAACAGGTATTACGCAGATCACAAGCACATTACAGTGAACCCCCAAGTAACGTAAAAACTTCATTCCAGAAGCCTGCTCAAGTGCCATTACCGAACGAATTTACTGACTTAAGAAATAATGTCAAGTAGGTTAGTCTATTTCAGACCCCCAAAATTACACTTACAAAAGCACTTACAATATTATACTTACATAATTGTACGATTTCCGGGGTGTTCGTAACTCGGGGGTCCACTGTATATCACTTTGTCTTGATTTTTTGAGTTATCCTAGGTAATTTACACTATGTATAATTGTATTTACGTATGTGTTCCTGTGAGATAGAGACAGATAGAGACAAAGAGACAGATAGATACAGACAGACAGATGGAGATAGAGACAGCCAATCAGGTACCCAGCTGGCCGGCCAGCTTGCCGACATCACTTTCCACTTAAAAGGGGAGTGTTAATATGACATGACATCAGTGAATCCTTGGTGTTTGCCGCGCTGTTTGCTCTAGCTGGCGCTCAATTTAACTGGTGCTCCCACAAGGTACTAAGTGGTCCCACATTTTTTTAATATAGCGCACACCTAGTGTTAAGACCCATTCTATGCTGATCAGGCATCTCAGGCCAATCGTGCCAAATTTGGAGGCAGGAAAAATAAAACATAAATATACGTTTGGACCGTTTAAGTGTTAAATGCATCAGTAGATCTACCAGCCTACTACTAAATGTATCAGCAGGTCTGCTAACGTGCTGCTAAATGTACCAATAGGTCTATAAACGTACTTCTAAGCATAAATATAGGTAATATGCATTTAACTAACCTACAATAATAAGTATTTCACAGGTGGTGACACTTAAAGCATATAAAACAACATTGATGATAATAATAATAATAATAATACAGTGGACCCCCGAGTTTCGTAAAAACTTCACTCCTGAAGTCTGCTCAAGTGCCATTACCGAACGAATTTACTCCCTTAAGGAAAAATTTCACGTAGGTTAGTCTATTTCAGACCTCCAAAAATACACTTCCACAAGAACTTACAAAATTATACTTACATAATTGCACGATTTCCGGGGTATTCGTTAACCGAGGGTCCACTGTAACACATCGGCTACTTCCCACCAAGGCGTGCTTACACTACAGTTATAAAACTACAACATTAGCACCCCTCCTTCAGAGTGCAGGCACTGTAAAATAATGGCCTCTAAAACACTATTACCATGTAACTGTTTTTCATTTATCCAAATCAATAAGAGTTTTACAACCTCCTAAATAATTTGTGGCCTTTGCCTTGATATCACTCATGCCTTTTGCAAGGTCAGCTGCTTTAATTTTTTCCCTTTGGCCCAGTATTGTGCTAACGGTAGACTTTGATTTACCAAAAACTTTTGCTATAGTAACCACACAGAGCCTATCTTCTTCATACTTTTGAATAACTTCTTTTTTAAACTCGGTAGTGCTTTTTAAAACTTTTCTTTTTACTTTCATCTCTTTATCCTTCTTTGGACCCATGATGGCTTATCTCACAATAAAAAAAAAAATGACCAAAACTGCAAAATAACAAAAAAGTTCACAAGACGCACAGCAAGAGCTTGAGAGATGTTTACAGCATGCGAGCTCATTGCTGTGCTGACTGAGACCCACCCTGTGGACTCTTTATCTGGTGATCATGTGATCCGAGCTGTTCTGTCCCGTTCACATTGTCCATCGACAACCAAGAGCACGTACAAAAACCAGGACATCTTTTTCTCAAATTCCTCATTTGATAACGGACTTGTTCAACAAGTAGTGCATTTGATAACCGAGGTTCCACTGTATTGTATACTGTACTTCACAATGTTATACATACTGTACTCAAGCTATGCAAAAAATTACTGTATATATACACACATTTTCTAGGTAGTAGGTTGGTAGACAGCAACCACTCAGGGAGATACTACCATCCTGTGGTAGTAGGTTGGTAGACAGCAACTACTCAGGGAGGTACTACCGTCCTGCCAAGTGAGTGTAAAATGGAAACCTGTAATTGTTTTAAATGATGGTAGGATTACTGCTGTCTCTTTTCTGTCTCATAAATATGCAAGATTTCAGGTATGTCTTGTTACTTCTACTTACACTTAGGTCACACTACACATTCATGTATACGTTTATGTGTACACACTCATCCTGCCAAGTGAGTGTAAAATGGAAACCTGTAATTGTTTTAAATGATGGTAGGATTACTGCTGTCTCTTTTCTGTCTCATAAATATGCAAGATTTCAGGTATGTCTTGTTACTTCTACTTACACTTAGGTCACACTACACATTCATGTACACGTTTATGTGTACACACTCATCTGAGTTTTCTTTGATATCCATGGGGAAGTGGAATAAGAATCTTTCCTCCGCAAGCCATGCATGTTGTAAAAGTCAACTAAAATGCCGGGAACAATGGGCTAGTAACCCCTTTTCCTGTATCGATTTACTAAAAAGAAAAAGAACAAAACCGTCAAAGTGGGATGTTTGAATGTGCGTGGATGTTGTGCAAATGATAAGAAAGAGATGATTGTAGATGTTATGAATGAAAAGAAGCTGGATGTCCTGGCTTTAAGTGAGACAAAGCTGAAGGGGGTAGGAGAGTTTCAGTTGGGAGAAATAAATAGGATTAGGTCAGGGGTTTCAAAAAGAGTTAGAGCAAAGACAGTGATTATGTATGAGTGAGGTGAAAGTGTTGAATGATGATGAAAATATTTTCTTGTTTGTTAAAAAAAAAAAAAAAAAAAAAAAAACACATTTCCTAGGTAGTAGGTTGGTAGACAGCAACCACTCAGGGAGATACTACCATCCTGCCAAGTGAGTGTAAAATGGAAACCTGTAATTGTTTTAAATGATGGTAGGATTACTGCTGTTTCTTTTCTGTCTCATAAATATGCAAGATTTCAGGTATGTCTTGTTACTTCTACTTACACTTAGGTCACACTACACATTCATGTACAAGCACATATATACACACACCCCTCTGGGTTTTCTTCTATTTTCTTACTAGTTCTTGTTCTTATTTCCTCTTATCTCCATGGGGAAGTGGAACAGAATTCTTCCTCCGTAAGCCATGCGTGTCGTAAGAGTCGACTAACATGCCGGGAACAAGGGGCTAGTAACCCCTTCTCCTGTATACATTACTAAAGTTAAAAAGAGAAACTTTTGTTTTTCTATTTGGGCCACCCCGCCTTGGTGGAAAACGGCCGATTTGTTGAAAGAAAGAAAATATGCAAGATTTCAGGTATGTCTTGCTACTTCTACTTACACTTAGGTCACACTACACATGCATGTACAAGCATATATATACACACCCCTCTGGATTTTCTTCTATTTTCTTACTAGTTCTTCCTCTTGTTTATTTCCTCCTATCTCCATGGGGAAGTGGAACAGAATTTTTCCTCCGTATGTCATGCATGTCGTAAGAGGTGACTAACATGCCGGGAGAAAGGGGCTGGTAACCCCTTCTCCTGTATACATTAGTAAAGTTTGTTGAAAGAAGAAGAATAATTCTTACACTCTCTTTTATCCCCAATTTTTTTTTTCTTCAAACCGGCCATATCCCACTGAGGCAGGGTCTAAAAAGAAAAATGAAAGTTTTTCTTTTTAATTTTTGTAATGTATACAGGAGAAGAGGTTACTAGCCCCTTGCTCCCGGCATTTTAGTCACCTCTTACGACATGCCAGGCTTACAGAGGAAAAATTCTGTTCCATTTCCCCATGGAGTCAATCCTGATGTACCTTTCATAATTTATAGAACAAATGCATCAACTACAAAACTATCCCCACTCTGCTTTTAACATTTTTGTTTTGATTCCATCAATCCCAGCTGATTCACCCACTTTCATTCTCCCCAATGCCTCACACATCTTTCCCACACTCACAGCTGGCTCTTCCTCATTCCTAAAAGATGTTATACCTCTCTATCCAGTGCATGAAACCACTGCCTCTCTCTGTCTTCCCAGTACCTCCACCTCCCCATGTAATAAATCCCCTCGTGTTTTAACTCTTAAATCCATTCGTTTCCTAGACTTTCTCAACTTGTTAATCTCACTCCAAAACTTTTTCTTATTTTCAGCAAAATTTATTAAAAAAAAAAAACCTCACCCACTCTCTTACTTGCTCTCCTTTTAAATTCCCTCGTACCTCCTGCACCCACCCTCCCCTATCCACAAGCTTCTGCTATATACTCAAACACTGCATTCTCAAATATTCTCTATACTTCTTCATCCTACTCTTCATTACCTATACTCTCTCTAGCCCACCTTTCTCCCAACAGTTGCTTATATCTTACCCTACCTATCTCCTTTAATTTATAAACATTCAGTATTCACTTACTGATGACATTCTACTTGTACCCCATGTATGTTTTATTCTCACTGTAGCTACAAGTAAATAATAATCTGATATACAGTGGACCCTTGCTATTCGAACACTCCAAAACTCACCCTTTTATGTAAGTTTATTATTGTAAGTGCTTTTATAAGTGTATTTTTGGGGGTCTGAAATGGACTAATCTAATTACATCATTCCTTATGGGAATAAATTCGTTTGGTAACAGCACTTGAACAGCATTCTGGAATGAGGGTGAGTTTTGGAGTGTTCGAATAGCGAGGGTTCACTGTATCTGTAACCCCTCTAAAAACATGCAAATCCAAAAACCTACCCATCAACCTTTTATCTAATAATACATAGTCTAACAAACTGCTGTCATTATGCCCTATATTGTATCTCTTGTAATTTTTATCTTTTTTTTTTTAATTTATTTTACCTATTAGCACACCTTTATCTATGCAAAGTTCAGTTAAAGGTTCTCATTATCATTTAACTTGCATTCTCTGCCCTCTATAACAGTTTCTCAAACTAGCATTTATACCGCCCACAAAAATTACTTTCTCACTTGGTTCAAAACTTCCTAAACACTCCTTTAACATCTCCTAAAATCAATCTCTCTCTCTCTCTCCTTTTTTTTTTTTACACAGGGTTTGACAAGGTTAAGTTAAGCTTTATTGACAAGCTATTTATTGACAAGCTAAGAGCTACATGATAATATATACTTGGAAAGTACTTGAGGGCCTGGTCCCAAATCTGCACACTGCCATAACAACATACTGGAGTGAGAGATATGGGAGAAAGTGTAAAATAAACCCAGTGAGGAGCAGGGGTGCGGTGGGGACAATACGGGAGCACTGTATTAACATCCGGGGTCCCAGACTATTCAACATCTTACCAGAAGATATCCAAAACATGGCTGGAACCAGTGTAGAAGCCTTCAAAAGGAAACTGGACAAGTATCTTCATCGGGTGCGAGATCAACCAGGCTGTGATGGATATGTGGGGCAGTGGGTTTCCAGCAGCAACAGCCTGGTTGACCAGGCAAGCACCAGACGAGCCTGGCCCATGGCCGGGCTCAGAGAGTAGATACTCTCGAAACTCTTCAAAGGTATATATCAAAGGTATACATCAGCTTATTTGAAAGCATTTTTATTGTCATGAAACATACAAGTAGGAAACAGGATGAAGTTGGAGCCATCTATGGGCCAGCATTTTCATTTGATCAACTGACATCATAATGCTGTACGAATGTGTTCCAGACTCGAGTCATCCAGGGGATAAATGACCTCAGATGAAGTGATGTTCTGGAGAAGGGTACAACCAGAATGAAGTTGCTGCTTTCTACCCGTCTTGTGGTATAGCAGCTTGCTTCTTGCTGTCCTCGAAGTGGAGCCAAGTGTGGCGCTTTGACAATGTTGGCCTTGTACATAACAGTAAGGCCACCCACATCCCTCCTGTGTTGAAGGCTCTGCTGAAATGACAGATCTATAAAGTCTGTCAGTCTCTCTCTCTGTCAGTCTCTCTCTCTCTCTGTCAGGCTCTCTCTCTCTCTCTCTGTCAGTCTCTATCTCTCTCTCTCTCTCTGTCAGTCTCTCTCTCTCAGTCTCTCTCTCAGTCTCTCTCTCTCTCAGTCTCTCTCTCTCTCAGTTTCTCTCTCTCTATTCCTAACTGATCATTCAACATTACTACTACTCCTTAGCTGTAATTCTCTCAGATACTCCTGACCTAATCCCATTTATTTATCCACACTGAAAGTCACCTACCCCCCCTTCGACTTTGTTTTTCACTCTGAGTGAGGGCATTCAGCTTTTTTCAGTCATAACATTCACATATAGCTTTTTCTTCTCTGTACTACATCTGTGTATATTCAGCTTTAAAATGCGCTTTTTGAATTTAGTAATTTATACAAGAGAAGAGGTTACTACCCCCTTATTCTCGGCATTTTATTCACCTCTTATGGCACGCATGACTTATGAAGGAAGGATTCTTCTCCACTTCCCCATTGAGATGAAAGGAAATAATATAAGAACAAGAGCTATTAAAAAACTAGGAGAAAACTCACATACATGTGTATACACTTGCATGTACATGCATGTGTAATATGGGCTAAGTGTTTATGAGACAGAAAGAATAAGACTCCCTCTTACCACTGTATAAGACAATTACATGTTTCCATTTCAAACTAATTTTGGCAGTAGGATGGTAGACAGTGGCTGTCTACCATCCTACTTCCTATTACTGTCCTAAATTTCATTTATGGTATATTAATAATTTTTTTTTTTTTTAACTCATTGGTTGTTTCCCATCGAGGCAGGGTGACCCAGAACAGAAAAAAACACTTTTGTCATCATTCACTCCATCACTGTCTTGTCAGAGGTGGGCTGACACTACAATTAAAAATTTGCAACATATCTCCACCCCTCTTCAGAGTGCAGTGTTATGGGGCTATAGGACCCAACAGGTATTGATGTATTTAAGTAACAATTACTCAGGAATACCTAATTATATTGAATTAATCACGAATTACTGCTTAAGTCCTAGGAGCAGGCCACTCTTAGGATTGAGAAAACTGCTCCTAGGACTTATTAAGCAGTAATTTGTGATTAATTCAATATAATTAGGTATTCCTGAGTAATTGTTACTTAAATACATCAATACCTGTTGGGTCCTATAGCCCCATAACAGCAGGCATTGTACTTCCAACCTCCAGGACTCAGGTTCTGAATCCCTTCATAACTGTTACTTTGCTCACATTCCAACGGCACGTCAAATCATAAAAACCTTCGTCTTAACTCCTATCTAACACGCTCATACACGCTTGCTGGAAGTCCAAGCCCCTCGCACACAAAACCTCCTTTACTTCCTCCCTCCAGATTTATATGTATGGTATGTCATAATTTATTTGTGTAAATTCTTACATTCCAAAAACTTCTCTACAGTTTAGTCACTGAAAAATATTATAGTGGTAACAGTACTTTTTTTGTTTTAACACACCAGTCATCTCATACAGCACAATACTGTGACTGGAACAATACACAAATAACCCACACATAGGAGAGAGGAGCTTACGATGACGTTTCGGTCCAACTTGGACCATTTACAAAGTCACACTAACAAAAAGGAGAGAAAGAGGGAGTATATATAGGCCAGCAGACAGGGACGGGATAAGAGAGGTAGTAGGAAAGGAGGAAGAGAAGTAGTGGTAGAGGTAGCAGTAGTGGAGTCAGTCAAAGACTAAGAAAGAGGAGCACTGCAAGAGAGCTAGGGTCCCTTTGACTGATTCCACCACTTCTACTACTACCTCTACCTCTCTTCTTCCTTTCCTACTACCTTTCTTGTCCCGTCCCTGTCTGCTCGCCTATATATACTCCCTCCTCCCGTTTTTGTTAGTGTGACTTTGTAAATGGTCCAAGTTGGACCGAAACGTCATCGTAAGCTCCTCTCTCTCCTGTGTGCGGGTTATTTGTGTAGGAAATACATTCACCATCATTCATTCAGTTACGTACTATAATTCTCAGTATAATAATACAGTAGGGCCCCCATATCTGTGGGGGGATACGTTCCAAGAACCTGCCGTGGATTCTGAAACCGTGGATCGTAACAAACCCTATACAGTGGTACCTCGACTTACGATGGTCCCCAAACACACCCTTTTATGTAAGTTTATTTTTTTAAATGCTTTTGTAAGTGTACTTTTAGGGGTCTAAACAGACTAGTCTATTTTACATTATTTCTTAAGGAGATAAATTTGTTTGGTAATGGCACTTGAACAGCATTCTGGAATGAAAAAATATCGTAAGTCGAGGTACCACTGTATATAAGTCCTATACATACCTATTTTAAAGTTTAATTGATAAATTATGCACAATAGGTGGAGAATTATCACTTTTTCATTGGTGGGAAGTACTTCACGGGTTCCCTTAGGCTTTGAAGAACTGCCAGCTTCTCTACTTAATTAAGAGGTATTTTTGGGCCACATTAAACCATGAATAACTGAACCCGCAGATACTGAATCTGTGGACACGGAGGTTCTGCTGTATGTATTCATATGTATCTCTTGCATTTATGGATTTAGAAAAGGCATAATGATAGGGTGGCTAGGGAAACAATGTGGCAGATGTTGCAAGTACAATGGACCCTCGGTTTTCGTTGAAAATTCATTCCAGAATGCTGGAATTTGTTCCCATAAGGACAAATGTAAATTAGATTAGTCGTTTCAGAACCCCAAAAATACACTTACAAAAGCTCTTACAAAAATACATTTACATAATTGTTCGAGTTTGTTGGTGAACGAAAACCGAGGGTCCACTGTGTATGGAATAGGCAGTAAGTTACTAAATTCTGTAAAGAGTTTTTATGAGAATAGTGAGGCTCAGGTTAGGGTGTGTAGGAGAGAGGGAGATTACTTTCCAGTAAAAGTAGGCCTTAGACAGGGATGTATAATGGTCACCATGGTTATTTAACAAATTTATAGATGGGGTTGTAAAAGAAGTAAATGCTAGGGTGTTGGGGAGAGGGATGAGATTAAATTATGGGGAATCAAATACAAATTGGGAGTTGACACAGTTACTCTTTGCTGATGATACTGTGCTTTTGGGAGATTATAAAGAGAAATTGCAAAGGTTAGTGGATGAGTTTGGGAGGGTGTGTAAAGAAAGTTGAAAGCGAACATTGATAAGAGTAAGGTGATGGGGTATCAAACGAGTTAGGTAAAGAAGAATTGGATATCACATTGGAGGGAGGAAGTATGGAAGAAGTGATTGTTTTCAGATACAGTATTTGGGAGTAGATTTGTCACCTGATGGGTTTATGAAGAATGTACTTAATCATAGAATTGATGAAGGAAAAAAGGTGAGTGGTGCATTGAAGTATCTGTGGAGACAAAAAAACGTTACCCATGGAGGCCAAGAAGGGAATGTGCGAGAGTATAGTGATACCAACACTTTTACATTGGTGTGAAGCTTGGGTTTAAATGCTGCAGTGAGGAGGAGGCTGCAGGCAGTGAAGATGTCATGTCTTAAGGGCAATGTGTGGTGTAAATATTATGCAGAGAATTTGAAGTGTGGAAATTAGGAGGAGGTGTGGAGTTACTAAAAGTATTGTTCAGAGGGCTGAAGAGGAGGTAGGTGGTATGGTCATTTAGAGAGGATGGAGCAAAATAGGTTGACTTGGAGGATGCATTAATCTGCAGTGGAGGGGAGGAGGGGTAGGGGTCATCCTAGGAAAGGATGGAGGGAGGGGATAAAAGAGGTTTTGTGTGTAAGGGGCCTGGACATGCAGCAGGCATGTGTGAGCATGTTAGATAGGAGTGGAGATGAATGGTTTTTGGGACCTGAAGAGCTGTTGGAGTGTGAGCAGGCTAATATTTTGTGAACGGATTCAGGGAAACTGGTTAGCCAGACTTGAGTCTTAGAGGTGGGAAATACAATGCCTACACTTTAAAGGAGAGGTCTAGAGTGACACTTAAAGTGTCATGTCTGGGCGCCAATGCAAAGACAGCAATTTTGTGTGAGTAATGGTGAAAGTGTTTCTTGGGTCACCCTGCCTCGGTGGGAGGCGACCGGTGTGTTGAAAAAAAAAATATTCTGTTGCCTGCTCATCAGATAGACCTTTGTTCATTTAGTAAAAAGTAGGACCAAGACTGCCAAAAATACCATTTTCAAATAATATACAGTTTGTTTATTGACATTTCCGATGCTTCTTCATCAATCATCAGAAGCATCTGAAACATCAATAAAGAAACTGAGTATCATTTGAAGATGTATTCTTGATAGACCTGCTCCTAATATTCATAGTGAAGATTCTTTTGTTATATGGGACTCAATTGCTAATGTAATTTCATTATTTACAATAAATAAACGTTTATTTCCAGCAGTTTGTATTCTATTGTATCGGTGAAAGCATCTCAGGATGGACAGTATTTAGCTATAGCATTTGAGGAGAAAAGTGCGGTGGTGTGGTGTACGAAGACTTGGACGCGAATCTGCATTCACAGACTTGTGAAGAGGCCCATGGCTATTGCCATAACATCTGACTCCTCAACACTGCTTGTTGCTGGTTTGTAGTTTAAACTTTTACAAAAGATGATGTGAATGTATTAACCTTGTTAACCCCTTAAACTGTCCAAATGTTGATCTACATTGTTACCACTAGCGCTCCAAAGGTAGATCGTTTTATTTTTCCTGCCTCCAAATTTGGCACAATTGGCCTGAGATGCCTGGTCAGTATAGAATGGGTCTAAACCCTTTCACTGTCGGTCCCATAATATTACGACTTGCAAGCTAGTGTCAGTCCCGTAATAGTACACCAAAATTCTAGCAGTTTCCAATCTTGCGAGAGAAAGCTGGTAGGCCTACATATGAGAGAATGGGTCTGAGTGGTTAGTGTGCACAATATAAAAAAAATCCTGCAGCACGCAGTGCATAATGAGAAAAGAAAACTCTGACCGTTTTTTTGTTTAATCCTTAAACTGTCCACACGTAGATCTACGTTGACGCGCGTAGCGCACTGAATATTTTGAGAAAAAAATAAATTGTTCTTTTTGTTTAAAATGAAGAGCGCATTTTTTTTGGCATCCCCAAATTTTGTAATACTGCTCACACTGAATGCACAGACCCATTCTCTAATGTCTAGGCAACTCAGGCTTATCGTGCCATGGTTAAAAGCATTTAAAAAAAACGTAGATCTACGTTTGGAGCAGTACGAGTCAACGTATATCTACGTGTGGACAGTTTAAGGGTTAAAACAGTGACTTTGCAGTGTATTTTTGTATGGTATTTATGGTTGTATTCTCGTTTTCTTGTTCTCATTTGATAGAATGGAAGATATATTACAGAACTAGAGATGATTTTGAATGGTTTATGGACTAAAAGTACCTTGAAATTGAGCTCAAAGTAGCGGAAATGTTCGATTTTTGCTGATGTTCAAGAGTAAACAAATCATGTCACACTTCCAATACATGTCAACTGGTAAGTCTAATATGCTTTCACAAATGTGCTGATATTATTTATAACATTTTTACAATAATGCAGTAGTCTGCATAACAGTAAATCTTCTATTTTTTGGTAATTTGGCCAATTTCATACACAATTTAAGGAAGGCCAATTTGAAAACAGGGCACAGAATTAACAATGCAAACATTCCTAGTAATAAAATTACATTTTTCTCTGTTCTGACTGATGAACATAGAAAATGTAATTTTATTGCTAGGAATGTTTGCATTGTTAATTCTGTGCTCTGCAATAAAATTACATTTTCTCTGTTCATCAGTCAGAACAGAGAAAATGTAATTTTATTGCTAGGAATGTTTGCATTGTTAATTCTGTGCCCTGTTTTCAAAATGGCCTTCCTTGAATTGTGTATGAAATTGGCCAAATTACCAAATTCTGATCATTTTATTGGGTAGTTGAAGTCGATAAATGGGTGGTTTCTTGTACTCAATCGATAGAACAAAAGGAGTTATATCCAAGCTAAGAACTACCTGTAGAATTGGACCATTATTGAGAGGAGATTCATATACTGACGATGAACAGGAAATGAGTGAAATCCTAAAAGACCAGTATGAGTCGGATTTCAGCAACCCACTAAATGACAGCACGGTAGAAAATATAGAAATATTTTTCACTCCAGTAGAAGGCCGCACAGACCAACTAATTGACATTAGTACAAATGCCATAGATTTCGAAAAAGAAATGGACAACATGCCCACTCACTCAGCACCTGGACCAGATTCATGGAATGCCCTATTTATAAAGAAGTGCAAAGTGCCACTAGCACAAGCCCTCAGTATTCTTTGGAGAAAGCTTCAATCTAAGTAAAATACAGGAAGCCTTAAAGAGTGCAGACATAGCTCCTTTGCATAAGGGAGGTAGTAGAGCACTAGCTGAAAATTACAGACCAGTAACTTTAACTTCTCACATCATAAAAATCTTCAAAAGAGTGATGAGACGGCAGATTACAAATTTCATGGACCAGCACAACCAGCATAACCCGAATCAGCATAGTTTTAAAGCAGGACGATCATGCCTGTCACAGCTTCTGAACCATTATGACAGAATTACAGAGGCATTGGAAGGCGACCAAAACGCAGATGTGATTTACACAGATTTTGCAAAGGCATTTGATAAATGCGATCATGGAGTGATAGTGCACAAAATGAGGGCCATGGGCATTACAGGGAAGGTAGGCAGATGGATTTTTGGGTTCCTAACACACAGAACACAAAAAGTAGTAGTAAACAGAGCAAGATCCAGCATCAGCTAGGTCAAAAGCTCAGTGCCCCAAGGCACTGTCCTGGCACCTCTGCTGTTTCTCATCCTCATATCAGACATAGATAAAAGCACCCATCACACTTTTGTATCATCATTTGCAGATGACACTAAAATAAGCATAAAAGTCACTATGGTAGAGGACACTGAAAAATTACAGGAAGACATAAACAGGGTTTTCCAGTGGTCAGTGGAGAACAACATGACAGTCAATGGTGATAAGTTCCAGCTGCTTAGGTATGGAAAGAATGAAGAACTCAAAAGGAACACTATATACAAAACTTAAGAGGGTCACTAAATAGAACGAAAGGAACATGTAAAAGACCTGGGAATTATTATGTCAGCTGACCTTTCTTTTAAGGAGCATAACAAGACAAAGATCACGACAGCCAGGAAGATGACAGGTTGGTATTGAGAACTTTCAAAACAAGGGAAATACAGTGGTACCCCGGTTTACGATGGTCTCCAAACTCGCCCTTTTATGTATGTAAGTTTATTTTTTTAAATGCTTTTGCAAGTGTATTTTTGGGGTTCTAAAAGGACTAGTCTATTTTACATTATTCCTTATGGGGATAAATTTGTTTGGTAATGGCACTTGAACAGCATTCTGGAATGAAAAAATATCGTTAACCGGGGTACCACTGTAATGCCAATGGTGACACACTTCAAATCGCTAGTGCTCCCTCATTTAGAATATTACTCAGTGCTGACAGCCCCGTTCAAAGCAGGTGAAATATCAGAGCTGGAACAAATACAGAGATCGTTTACGGCTCACATTGAACCAGTAAAGCACCTAAATTACTGGGAACTCCTTTAAGTCTTGAACATGTACTCATTGGAGCAGAGGAGAGAGAGATACATGATAATATATACTACCTGGAAAGTACTCGGGGCCTGGTCCCAAATCTGCACAGTGCCATAACAACATACTGGAGTGAGAGATATGGGAGGAAGTGTAAAATAAACCCAGTGAGGAGCAGGGGTGCGGTGGGAACAATAAGGGAACACTGTATCAACATCTGGGGTCCCAAACTATTCAACATCTTACCAGAAGATATCAGAAACATGGCTGGAAGAAGTGTAGAAGCCTTCAAGAGGAAACTGGACAAGTATCTTCACCAGGTGCTAGATCAACCAGGCTGTGATGGATATGTGGGGCAGCAGACCTCCAGCAGCAACAAGGCAAGCACCAGACGAGCCTGGCCCATGGCTGGGCTCCGAGAGTAGTTAAACTCTTGAAACTCTTCAAAGTATAAAGCTGTCTCTATCTATCTTTGTCTCTATGACTGTGTCTCTGTCTCTATCTCACATAAATACAGTTACAGCCTCGCCTCACTTAGTGACGTACTTGTTTACCGACGACTTGGATTTACAACGGGCTCTCTGACCAGTTTGCATATCTAAATAATGTATATTAGAGCTGATTTCCTCTATTTTGCTTATTACAATATATAGTACACTACTGAATAAATGTTTAAAAGTATACCAGAAATGTTATAAATGGTGCAAAGATGACATTAAAACAATATCAAAGATAGTTGACACAAACCCACTACCATTATAGTATGCTCCTCACTTAGCGACAAATTCTTTTACCGACGTGGTATTAGGAATGGAACTCTGTTGTTAAGTGAGGAGAGTCTGTAAAAATAATTTACATAGAGAATATGTACAGGAAAATATGGCAGGTGCCTACAGGCAAATCCATTGTTTTATGGGGGAGGCCTAGGCAATATATACAACCTTCCTCACCTTAGTGCTCCATTCATACCATCTAATACCATACTTGGTCTGTGTTAGTAAGTCGATTTTGTGTGTTTTCATCATCCCATCCCATCTCTGGAGAGTAACCATGGCACCCCAGAGGAATGTGAGTGATCCTGGAAGAAGAGTGAAGAAACATAGGCATGAGAGTTCTGGTGTCATGATGAAAATTGGGATCCCAGATAAGCTTAAAAGTGGTACATGTGTGGTGATCACATGAGCCTATGGTCTGAATGAAGCATCAGTTCACACATTTAGAAAGAATGAGAATAAAAAGGTACAGCACCATTGCTGGAACAATACACAAATAACCCGGACCTGTTTTCATAGAATAATTATGTGTGGTGATCAAAGTGGGGTCAATGATAAGGCTTAGGAGGCGTCTTACTTTATTTGCGGTTCATGGTACATAGGCAGTGTGTTTAGGTTGCCCTGGCCCAGGAGGACCATGCCCAGCGAGGGAGAGACGGAGTAGACCTTGTTGTCTGAGTGAAGTTGGCTGCCTGAGTGAGGGCGAGGCAGGGTGATGCGGGTTGAAGTGGCATACCTGCCAGGCTTGCCCTCTGGGGGAAATTATGGTAACTAGCCATGTAGGCTTACGTCTACAGACCAAAACATTACTATAAGTTTCTTTCTCCAATGTGCAGGGTTATTTGTGTAGAAAGAATGAGGCATAGATACAAGCTTGTACAATGAATAACCCAGTTTGTGACCTGCTGAAAAGAATGACAAATAGGTCACAACAGCCCATGTCCAGGCTTCAGGAGTAGATAGACTGAAAACTCACCAAAGGTACAGGTAGCTTAATAAGACAGAAAAGTTATTGAGTGAGTGGAATGAGCAAAACACTAAGGTGCACCACTTAATTTCATCTTCCTTTTCACACACTATAATAGTGTGTGATGAGGAAGGAATGCTTGATCAAGAGTTTGTGTTTAGTACAGGTTGGTTCCACAAGTTTGGATTATACAGTTGGTTGTATAATATTAAATTTTCTGGTGAAAGTGCTATTGACTACACTGCTGCAGGGAATTTCCCTGATGAATTACAGGAAATTATTTCTGAGGTTGTCTGTGAGCCACAAACAAGTGTTTAATGATGACGTAACGAGTCTTTATTGGAAATTGATATCATCAAGAACTTACAGCAAGAAAAAAGTGTACCAGGATTCAAGGCAGCAAAGGATCACTTCAGCTTGCTACTTTTTGATACTGTGTCAGGCAATTTTAAGCATAAATCCTTGGTTATATACTGTTCCAAGACTTACAGTGCTTTGTAGGTACAGATAAAACCACCTTACCAGTTATTTGGAGATCAAACCAGTCAGCATGGATGACAGAGGAATTATTTATTGACAGGTTTAAGCATCACTTTATTCCTAAAGTCATGTTTTACTGGCACATCAAGAACCTTGCATTCAAAATTCTCTTCACTCTTGATAATTCCTGCACTCATCCAGAAGTTTTGCTGGATGTGCATCCACAAACATCAAGAAGGAGCTGGACAGGCACCTAAAGTCAGTACCTGACCAGCCGGGCTGTGGTTCGTACATTGGTTTGCGTGCGGCAAGCAGTAACAGCCTGGTTGATCAGGTCCTGATCCACCATGAGGCCTGGTCATGGACCGGGCCATGGGGGCTTTGATCCCCGGAACACCCTCCAGGTATACTCCTCCAGGTATATCACTAAATACAACATCTTAAATGCACCCACTGGATCATGAAATTATTAAAACATTTAAGTGAATCTCCACATGAAAAGTGATGCAGAAACTTGTTACAGCAGTGGACACTGACATCTAGCTTAGAGTGCTAGACTTTTGTCATAAATTTAACACTAAAGATGCAAACAGCTACATCAGAAGTGCATGGAATGAAGTGCTCCAATGAATAGTAAATGCAGGCTAGGGAAACTTAGTCTAATGTGGTCAATACTTTCACATGTTTTTTCCCTTATTTGAGAGCCAGATGCAGGAAATTGTTCAGTTGGCAAGGAGATAGCCAGGTGAGGGCTTTAAGATATTCAGGAAGAAGATAATGAATGAACTGTTTGAAGATGAAAAAGAAAAGTCCAGAGGAAATGTTGGCAGAGCTCATTATCCTGATACAGGGGAGGCAGATAACAGATAAAGATAAGGAAGAAGAACCTAAAGAAAAACAGTAAACATTGCAGAAGTTACATGAGTAGTTGCATATTATTGGGAAAGTTGCAGACTATTTCACTGAAGAAGACCCGACAAATCTGGAAGCACTGCTCTGAAACAGTGTCTAGAGCAGCTGATGATGCCTTAACATGTTCTGCACAAAATACTGCAGGGTAAAACAGACCAGAGATGCATCATAAATTTCTATAGTACTCCATTACAATCATTAACATCATTGCAAGAACCTCAGCTAACAATCCACCACCTTCCATGTCAGCCCAAGAGGGATACACCATACCTTTCCACCCCTTTTAAAATCAGCAACATACACCAGCAATCAGAATTTAAGGTAAATATTATCTGTGAAGAGTCCATTTATGAAAGGAGCTTTGTTATTAGGCTTTGTAGGAAAGATCACGAGAGGAACAGAAGGGAAAGGTTAACACTGTTTGAACCACCTGGCACAAAGCTGGGCTCTGGGAGTAGGAAAATTCTTGGAACTCGTAAAAGGTAATGGTAACTAGCACACTATCACACCAAGAGATGGATTCTATAATGAGGAGTACCACTATAGGTATCGGAAGAAATTGGAGAAGCTGCCTTGATAGAGAGAAGCCATACAGTGCTTGACAGATGGACTGAAGAAAGGAGGATGTATTCTTAAAACAATTTTATCAAGCTGGATAAATTCATAATTAGAAGAGATGTAGGAGAGCATTGGTTTGCTAACTAGTATCATTGAAGCTATTACCCTGTGTAGCTTTAAAAATATATTAAACATACATGAGAGCAAGTAGTTGTGCATTATAAAGCCCTACCCAGTAGGCGTACTACAGTGCTCCTTAATTCTTGTGTTCTAATGAACTTCGAGTGAAGCAGATTGAACTGAAAGGCCCAATAAAACTAAATGTACCAGTTTAGGAACTTTTTGGTAGTTGCAAAGCTTCCCTTGTGTGACTGGGTGAACACAAGTCAGTTGGTATGTATGAGTTGGGACCCAGAACCCGAAGCAGTATTGGCAAAGGTCAGACATTTACTGGAGGTTAGGTTCAGGACACTAAATCAAACATTAAGGGTATTGAATAAAAAGGCACAGTACTGTGACTGAAAAAATACACAAATATGACATTTCAGCCCAACTTGGGCCTTAACTACTCACACACTGAAACATCATCGTAAGTTTCATTCTCCTATGTGTGGGATATTTGTGTATTAAGAGTAACCTGTGGGTTAAAATCACAATTGCCTGTCTAAGCAAAGTAGATGATGGGAGCATTGATGCAGGTCCACTCTACCTCATGACAATGGCAATAGCTCCAAATTCCAGAACTGGTGATTGTGCTAATGTTTGCTGTGTGTTTGCTATAAGATTCAGTACACACATGTGTGTAGTTTTCCATCTCACAGTTGCATAAGTATATTCCCACATTGAGATGCTGTTTATCAATTACAAAGATATAAATTGTCATGGGGAAGTGGAATAAGAAACTTTCCTCCGTAAGCCATGCGTGTTGTAAAAGTCAACTAAAATGCCAGGAACAATGGGCTAGTAACCCCTTTTCCTGTATAGCTTACTAAAAAGAAAAAGAAGAAAACCGTCAAAGTGGGATGTTTGAATGTGCGTGGATGTTGTGCGAATGATAAGAAAGAGATGATTGTAGATGTTATGAATGAAAAGAAGCTGGATAACAAAAAAGGCACATCTGACTGGAACAATACACAACAACCAGCACATAAAGAGAGGAGCTACGCGACGTTTCAACGACTTGGACCATTTACAAAGTCACACTAACACACAGAGACAGAGGAAGGGTATTTATAGGCAGGCAGACAGGGAGGGTACAAAGAGTGGGAAATGTAGGGTAGTGGTAGTAGTGGTAGTAGTAAAGGTAGTAGAAAGGTAGTAGAGTAGAACAGTCATATGGGAAGGAGCACTGCTATGAGCTAGCGGCCCGAAGGGTACGAGAGGGAAAAGCGAAAAAATGAAGGAAAATACAAGGCAAAAGAAAGAACAGAAAGAAAGGAAAACCCAAGGAAAAAAAAAGGAGAAGGGGAAGATAAGACAGGAAGGAATCAGGTTAAGTCACGGGCCGCTAGCCTCATAGCAGTGCTCCTTCCCATATGACTGTCTACTCTACTACCTTTTCTACTACCTTTACTACTACCACTACTACCACTACTCCTACATTTCCCCACTCTCTTGTACCCTCCCCTGTCTGCCTGCCTATAAATACCCTTCCTCTGTCTCTGTGTGTTAGTGTGACTTTGTAAATGGTCCAAGTCGGGCCGAAACGTCGTCGTAAGCTCCTCTCTTTTATATGTGCGGGTTGTGTGTGTATAGAAGCTGGATGTCCTGGCTTTAAGTGAGACAAAGCTGAAGGGGGTAGGAGAGTTTCAGTGGGGAGAAATAAATGGGATTAGGTCAGGGGTTTCAAATAGAGCTAAAGAAGGAGTGGCAATAATGTTGAATAATCAGTTATGGCAGGTAAAGAAGGAATATAAATGTATAAATTCAAGGATAATGTGGAGTAAAATAAAGGTTGGATGTGAAAAGTGGGTTATAGTAAGTGTTTATGCACCTGGAGAAGAGAGAAGTGTAGAGGAGAGAGAGAGAGATTTTGGGAAATGTTGAGTGAGTGTGTGGGGAGTTTTGAACCAAGTGAGAGAGTAATTGTGGTTGGGGATCTTAATGCTAAAGTGGGTAAAAATGTTGTGGAGGGAGTAGTAGGTAAATTTGGGGTGCCAGGGGTAAATGTAAATGGGGAACCATTAATTGAGCTATGTGTGGAAAGAGGTTTCGTAATAAGTAATACATATTTTATGAAAAAGAGGATAAATAAATATACAAGGTATGATATAGCATGTAAGGAAAGTAGTTTGTTGGATTATGTATTGGTGGATAAAAGGTTGATGGGTAGGCTTCAGGATGTACATGTTTATAGAGAAGCAACAGATATATCAGATCATTATTTGGTTGTAGCTACAGTTAGAGTAAAAGGTAGATGGGACAAAAAGAAAATGGCAACAGCAAGTAAGAGAGAGGTAAAAGTGTATAAACTAAGGGAGGAGGAAGTTAGGGTGAGATATAAGCAACTATTGGCAGAAAGGTGGGATAGTGCAAGTATGAGTAGTGGGGGGGTTGAAGAGAGTTGGGATAGTTTTAAAAATGCAGTATTAGAATGTGGGGCAGAAGTTTGTGGCTATAGGAGGGTGGGTGCAGGAGGAAAGAGGAGTGAGTGATGGAATGAAGAAGTAAAGGGTGTGATAAAAGAGAAAAAGGTAGCTTATGAGAGGTTTTTACAAAACAGAAGTGTTAATAGAAGAGCAGAGTATATGGAGAGTAAAAGAAAGGTGAAGAGAGTGGCGAGAGAGTGCAAAAGAAGAGCGGATGAAAGAATGGGAGAGGCTCTGTCAAGAATTTTTGCTGAAAACAAGAAAAATTTTTGGAGTGAGATGAACAAGGTAAGAAAGCCTAGGGAACAAATGGATTTGTCAGTTAAAAACGGAGTAGGGGAGTTAGTAGATGGGGAGCTGGAGGTATTGGGTAGATGGCGGGAATATTTTGAGGAACTTTTAAATGTCGATGAAAAAAGGGAGGCGGTAATTTCATGTACTGGACAGGGAGGTACAACATCGTTTAGGAGTGAAGAAGAGCAGGATGTGAGTGTGGGGGAGGTGAGTGAGGCATTACGTAGAATGAAAGGGGGTAAAGCAGCTGGAACTGACGGGATCATGACAGAAATGTTAAAAGCAGGGGGGGATATAGTGCTGGAGTGGTTGGTATTTTTGTTTAATAAATGTATGAAAGAGGGGAAGGTACCTAGGGATTGGCATAGAGCATGTATAGTTCCTTTATATAAAGGCAAGGGGGATAAAAGAGAGTGTAAAAATTATAGGGGAATAAGTTTACTGAGTATACCAGGTAAAGTGTATGGCAGGGTTATTATTGAAAGAATTAGAGGTAAGACAGAGAGTAGGATTGCAGATGAGCAAGGAGGCTTTAGAGTGGGTAGGGGATGTGTAGATCAAGTGTTTACAGTGACCCATATATGTGAACAGTATTTAGATAAAGGTAGAGAAGTTTTTATTGCATTTATGGATTTAGAAAAGGCATATGATAGAGTGGATAGGGGAGCAATGTGGCAAATGTTGCAAGTGTATGGAATAGGTAGTAAGTTACTGAAGGCTGTAAAGAGTTTTTATGAGGATAGTGAGGCTCAGGTTAGGGTGTGTAGGAGAGAGGGAGATTACTTCCGGTAAAAGTAGGTCCTAGACAGGGATGTGTAATGTCACCATGGTTGTTTAATATATTTATAGATGGGGTTGTAAAAGAAGTAAATGCTAGGGTGTTGGGGAGAGGGTGTGATTAAATTATGGAGAATTAAATGCAAATGGGAGTTGACACAGTTACTTTTTGCTGATGATACTGTGCTTATGGAGATTCTAAAGAAAAGTTGCAAAGGTTAGTGGACGAGTTTGGGAGAGTGTGTAAAGGTAGAAAGTTAAAAGTGAACATAGATAAGAGTAAGGTGATGAGGGTATCAAACTATTTAAATAAAAGAAAATTGATATCACATTGGAGAGAGGGATTATGGAAGAAGTAAATCTTTCTTTCAACACGTCGGCCGTTTCCCACCGAGGCAGGGTGGCCCAAAAGGAAAACGAAAGTTTCTCCTTTTACATTTAGTAATATATACAGGAGAAGGGGTTACCAGCCCCTTGCTCCTGGCATTTTAGTCGCCTCTTACGACACGCATGGCTTACGGAGGAAGAATTCTGTTCCACTTCCCAATGGAGATAAGAGGAAATAAGAACAAGAACTAGTAAGAAAATAGAAGAAATCCCAGAGGGTGTGTATATATATGCTTGTACATGAATGTGTAGTGTGACCTAAGTGTAAGTAGAAGTAGCAAGATGTACCTGAAATCTTGCATGTTTATGAGACAGAAAAGACACACCAGCAATCCTACCATCACGTAAAACAACTACAGGCTTCTGTTTTACACTCACTTGGCAGGACGGTAGTACTTCCCTGGGTGGTTGCTGTCTACCAACCTACTACCTAGGAAGAAGTAAATGTTTTCAGATATTTGGGAGTTGACGTGTCAGCAGATGGGTTTATGAAGGATGAGGTTAACCATAGAATTGATGAAGGAAAAAAGGTGAGTGGTGCATTGAGGTATCTGTGGAGACAAAAAACGTTATCCTTGGAGGCAAAGAAGGGAATGTACGAAAGTATAGTGGTACCAACACTCTTATATGGGTGTGAAGCATGGGTTGCAAATGCTGCAGCGAGGAGGAGGCTGGAGGCAGTGGAGATGTCCTGTCTAAGGGCAATGTGTGGTGTAAATATTATGCAGAAAATTCGGAATGTGGAAATTTGGAGAAGGTCTGGAGTTACTAAAAGTATTTGTCAGAGGGCTGAAGAGGGGTTGTTGAGGTGGTTTGGTCATTTAGAGAGAATGGATCAAAGTAGAATGACTTGGAGAGCGTATAAATCTGTAGGGGAAGGAAGGTGGGGTAGGGGTCGTCCTAGAAAAGGTTGGAGGAAAGGGGTAAAGGAGGTTTTGTGGGCGAGGGGCTTGGACTTCCAGCAAGCATGTGTGAGCATGTTAGATAGGAGTGAATGGAGACGAATGGTTTTTATGACATGACGATCTGTTGGAGTGTGAGCAGGGTAACATTTTGTGAAGGGATTCAGGGAAACCAGTTAATTGATTTAGTTGGACTTGAGTCCTGGAAATGGGAAGTACAATGCCTGCACTTTAAAGGAGGGGTCTGAGATAGTGACAGCTGGGAGGGACTATTCTCAGCTGTCGTATCTGAGCTCCTCTGCAAAGACAGTGATTATGTATGAGTGTGGTGAAAGTGTTGAATGATGATGAAAGTATTTTCTTTTTGGGGATTTTCTTTCTTTTTGGGTCACCCTGCCTCGGTGGGAGACGGCCGACTTGTTGAAAAAAAAAAAATGAGTATCTTGGGAAAAGAAACAACAACCAATGATCAAGTGTGCTGTTTAGGCAGGGAGGACAAGGTACACAAACCACAGAGACCAAACAAAAGTTAGAGGCACATTTCAAGGATAAGGAATAGGCAGCCTTGTTGAATGACAGTGCATCAGTGGAGTCATAATACTACACTGGTCTTAGATACATCACTTCTCTTTTTATATTATGTTGTTGTTTACTTTTCTAGTATGATACTATGAACATAAGTAAATAACTTTTTTTTCAATGCACTGGCTGTTTCCCGCCGAGGCAGGGTGAAGTAAAAGGAAAAACGAAAGCTTTTCTTTATATACATTTTTTTCGTTGAACTGGCCGTATCCCACCAAGGCAGGGTGACCTAAAAAGAAAAATGAAAGTTTTTCATTTTACATGTAATAATTTATTCAGGAGAAGGGGTTACTAACCCCTTTCTTCCAGCATTTTAGTCACCTCATGACACTATGATAGGGTGGATAGGGGGGCAATGTGGCAGATGTTGCAGGTGTATGGAATAGGAGGTTGGTTACTGAAAGCAGTGAAGAGCTTTTATGAGGATAGTGAGGCTCAGGTTAGAGTGTGTAGGAGAGAGGGAGATTATTTCCCAGTAAAAGTAGGCCTTAGACAAGGATGTGTGATGTCACTGTGGTTGTTCAATATATTTATAGATGGGGCTGTAAGAGAAGTGAATGCGAGGGTCTTGGCAAGAGGTGTGGGGTTAAAAGACAAAGAATCAAATACAAAGTAGGAGTTGTCACAGTTGCTTTTTGCTGATGACACTGTGCTTTTGGGAGATTCTGAAGAGAAGTTGCAGAGGTTGGTGGATGAATTTGGTAGGGTATGTAAAAGAAGAAAATTGAAAGTGAATATAGGAAAGAGTAAGGTGATGAGGATAACAAAAAGATTAGGTGACAAAAGATTGAATATCAGATTGGAGGGAGAGAGTATGGAGGAGGTGAATGTATTCAGATATTTGGGAGTGGACATGTCAGCAGATGGGTCTATGAAGGATGAATTGAATCATAGAATTGATGAGGGAAAAAGGGTGAGTGGTGCACTTCGGAGTCTGTGGAGACAAAGAACTTTGTCCATGGAAGTAAAGAGGGGAATGTATGAGAGTATAGTTATACCAACACTCTTATATGGGTGTGAAGCATGTGTGATGAATGTTGCAACAAGGAGAAGGCTGGAGGCAGTGGAGATGTCATGTCTGAGGTCAATGTGTGGTGTGAATATAATGCAGAGAATTCAGAGTTTGGAAATTAGGAGGAGGTGCGGGATTACCAAAACTATTATCCAGAGGGCTGAGGAGGGGTTGTTGATGTGGTTCAGACATGTAGAGAGAATGGAACGAAACAGAATGACTTCGAGAGTGTATAAATCTGTAGTGGAGGGAAGGGGGGGTAAGAGAAGGCCTAGGAAAGGTTGGAGGGAGGGGGTAAAAGAGGTTTTGTGTGCGAGGGGCTTGGATTTCCAGCAAGCATGCGTGAGCGTATTTGATAGGAGTGAATGGAGACAAATGGTTTTTAATACTTGACTTGCTGTTGGAGTGTGAGCAAAGTAACATTTATGAAGGGATTCAGGGAAACCGGCAGGCCAGACTTGAGTCCTGGAGATGGGAAGTACAGTGTCTGCACTCTGAAGGAGGGGTGTTAATGTTGCAGTTTTATAACTGTAGTGTAAAGCACCCCTCTGGCAAGACAGTGATGGAGTGAATGATGATGAAAGTTTTTCTTTTTCGGGCCACCCTGCCTTGGTGGGAATCGGCCGATGTGTTAATAAAAAATAAAAAAAAAATAAAAAAAATGACACTAAATGAGTTTTATTTAGTATAATCATTAATAGTTGCAGCACCATATCATATACATGTAGTATTTACTTCTGTACTGCTGATTATACTTTAAGGTACACTATTTTGAAAATAATCTAATACGTACATACAGTGGACCCCCGAGTATCGTAATTAATCCGTTCCAGGAGCTATTATTTAACACGAAGTTTACGAAATTCGAACCCTTATTTCCCATAAGAAATAATGTAAATACAATTAATCCGTTCCACAAAAAAATATTCATATACAAAATAATTAAAAACAATATATATATATATATATATATATATATACATTTACTTACCTTTATTGAAGAGTTGCAGGCATCTGGAAGATAATGAGTAATGAAGGTCCTCTTGGGCATTTTCTTCCAAAACAGGCCTGTTTCATCACAATTAAACACTTGTTGGGGGAGGAATTCTTCAGCCTCTACGAAGGGGAATTCCCACTCCCTGCATGCCTGCTACACTCCCTGCATGAATGCTAAACTCCCCGCATGAATGCTAAACTCCCTGCATGCCTGCTAAACTCCCTGCATGAATGCTACACTCCCTGCATGCCTGCTAAACTCCCTGCATGCCTGCTAAACTCCCTGCATGAATGCTACACTCCCTGCATGAATGCTACACTTCCTGCATGAATGCTACACTCCCTGCATGCCTGCTAAACTCCCTGCATGAATGCTAAACTCCCTGCATGAATGCTAAACTCCCTGCATGCCTGCTAAACTCCCTGCATGCCTGCTAAACTCCCTGCATGAATGCTAAACTCCCTGCATGAATGCTAAACTCCCTGCATGAATGCTAAACTCCCTGCATGAATGCTAAACTCCCTGCATGACTGCTACACTCCCTGCATGCTTGCTAAACTCCCTGCATGAATGCTAAACTCCCTGCATGAATGCTAAACTCCCTGCATGCCTGCTAAACTCCCTGCATGAATGCTACACTCCCTGCATGCCTGCTAAACTCCGTGCATGATTGCTAAACTCCCTGCATGAATGCTACACTCCCTGCATGAATGCTACACTCCCTGCATGAATGCTACACTCCCTGCATGCCTGCTAAACTCCCTGCATGCCTGCTAAACTCCCTGCATGAATGCTACACTAACTGCATGAATGCTACACTCCCTGCATGAATGCTACTACCACAGGGGTGCCACTAGGAAGCTTCTTTGAACCCATGGTGACTTATTTCACAGTGACAATCACTAAACCACCAAAAAAGACACCAAATGTATTGTGAATGTTTGAAAGAGCGCGCTGGGTAATGTTCTCTCAATGGTAAACAACGCTTCACTGGCGGGCGTCCTGCGTAGTGCGGAGGCGCGGAGGCGCGGAGCAGGCGGACAGGTCTAATACGTTACGAAACACGAGCCAGTTTACGATTCTCGAAATCTAAAAAAAGCTTACGAAACACGATTTTTACGAAATAAGAACCTTACGAAACTCGGGGGTCCACTGTACCAGAGTATGCATGAATTGCTGCACCAGTATATTATCACTAAATAGTATTTTTATGTTAATTTATATGAAATTCATATAAAAAAACAAAAAAAATCTTTATCATCATTCACAATGTCACTGTCTTTGCAGAGGCATGCAAACATATTTGTAAAAAATTATATTTTAGTTATTTATGAAGCATTTTGCTTAAATTAAATATATTTTCAGATAAATCTGGTGATGTGTATAGTTTCCCATTGAAAGGAAGTCAACCAAAAGATAAGCAAGCCAGTTTATCTGAGCAGGAGAAAAATGAAGGAAAGGGAGAAGAGGACCAAGAGGAGAATAATGAAGGAGAGAGAGAAAAGGATCAAGAGGGGAATAATAAAGGAGAGATAGAAAAGGACCAAGAGGGGAATGATAAAGGAGAGAGAAAAAAGGACCAAGAGGGGAATAATAAAGGAGAGATAGAAAAGGACCAAGATGAGAATAATAAAGGAGAGAGAGAAAAGGACCAAGAGGGGAATAATAAAGGAGAGAGAGAAAAGGACCAAGAGGGGAATAATAAAGGAGAGAGAGAAAAGGACCAAGAGGGGAATAATAAATTAGTTATAGAAAAGGACCAAGAGGAGAATAATAAAGGAGAGAGAGAAGAGGTCACTGCAGTGACACCAAAGCCTATACTGGGTCATCTATCAATGCTTCTGGACATGGTGGGTAATAATCTTTTATTCAATAATCATAAGTATTAATCAGATCAGTATTATGCAAAGAATGTTCAAAGGAACTCTCTGTTGGTCAACCCACTTTTATGTTCCAGATAACTCATTTACTAAGTCATGTAATTTTGTGTGTTCTTCAAATTGAATTTCAGGCATACCTTGCTAATACAGCATGTTAGGTTCCAGACCACCGCCATTAACCCTTTCAGGGTCGACAGGCCCTCTCCGAATCTCGTTCTCAGGGTCGCAGAATTTAAAAAAAAAATTCTTTTTTCTTTTGAAATGATAGTTTTTTTTTCTAAATCTAATAGGCTAAAAAAAAATTTTTTTGCGATCAATACTTACGGAGATATAGAGGCTTGAAGTTGAAAGAAAGTGAACCGCTTACGGCAACATCACCGACTGCCAGTCACCAGGTAATAGTTTTTTTTCTACTTTTTTCTTTTATTTTTTAACATTTTATTTTTTCAAGTAACTTTTATGTCCTGTGAGACCAATATAAACCATATTTTGTATATATACACTCCTTGTATACTACACAATAACTGCTGGCTGGCTGGCTGGCTTGCTGACCAGCTGGCTGGCTGGCTGGTTGACCAGCTGGCTGGCTGGCTTGCTGACCAGCTGGCTAGCTGGCTGGCTGACCAGCTGGCTGGCTGGCTAGCTGGCTGGCTAAACAGCTGGCTGGCTGGCTTGCTGGCTGATCAACTAGCCGGCTGGCTGGCTTGCTGGCTGATCAGCTAGCCGGCTGGCTGGCTGGCTGACCAGATGGCTGGCTGGCTGGCCAGCTGGCTGGATGGATGGCCAGCCGGCTGGATGGATGGATGGCCAGCCGGCTGGCTGGCTGCCTGGCTGACTGACTGACTGACTGGCTGGCTGAAAAGCTGGCTGGATGGATGGCCAACCAGCTGGCTGGCTTGCTGGCTGACCAGCTAGCCGGCTGGCTGACTGACTGACTGGCTGGCACTGTGTCTATCTCACAGGAACACATAAATACAATTATACATAGTCTAAATTACCTAGGATACACGGGAGAATATACTAATAATAATAATAATAATAATAATTGAAGCATGGTGTAAGAAGTGTGTGTCACAGTCTTATCACTAAACTAATGACTAGTGACATTTGATGAGGGGTGAGTGTCCTCTTATCTTATTATTATCGCTAAACTAATTAGTGGTGACATTTGATGAAGGGTGAGAGTCCTTTTATCTGAAACTAATTAGTGGTGACATTTGATGAGGGGTGAGCGTCCTCTTATCTTATTATTATCGCTAAACTAATTAGTGGTGACATTTGATGAGGGGTGAGCATTATTTTATCTTATTATTATCGCTAAACTAATTAGTGGTGACATTTGATGAGGGGTGAGCATCCTCTTATCTTATTCTTATCGCTAAACTAATTAGTGCTGACATTTGATGAGGGGTGAGCGTCCTCTTATCATATTATTATCGCTAAACTAATTAGTGCTGACATTTGATGAAGGTACACTGCCTTCGCTTTATTTGTTTTCACTTTTATCTGTCTGTCTGTATCTGTTTGTCTTTCTGTCTCAGAGAGAGCCAACACATATTACAAGACTCAGTAGTCACTGCTTCACATCTGAGTCCTGATACATATTATTTGCCAGTCTGGATTTTTTGGGTTATCCTAGGTAATTTACACTATTGTATTTATGTGTACCTGTGTGACAGACAGACACAGACAGACAGACAGACACAGACAGATAGACAGACAGACAGACAGACAGACAGACAACAGCACAGACAGACAGACACAGACAGACAGACAGACACAGACAGACAGACACAGCCAGACAGACACAGCCAGCCAGCCAGCTAATTATTTCCCAGTAAAAGTAGGCCTTAGACAAGGATGTGTGATGTCACCATGGTTGTTCAATATATTTATAGATGGGGTTGTAAGAGAAGTGAATGCGAGGGTCTTGGCAAGAGGAGTAGGTTGGTAGACACCAACCACCCAGGGAGGTACTACCATCCTGCCAGGTGACTGTGAAACAGAAACCTGAAACTGTTTTACATGATGGTAGGATTGCTGGTGTCTTTTTTCTGTCTCATAAACATGCAAGATTTCAGGTACGTCTTGCTACTTCTACTTACACTTAGGTCACACTACGCAAACATGTACACGTTTATGTATACACACTCATTTGAGTTTTCTTTGATTTTATCTTAATAGTTCTTGTTCTTATTACTTTTCCTTTCATATTCATGGGGAAGTGGAATAAGAATCTTTCCTCCGTAAGCCATGCGTGTTGTAAAAGTCAACTAAAATGCCAGGAACAATGGGCTAGTAACCCCTTTTCCTGTATAGCTTACTAAAAAGAAAAAAGAAGAAAACCGTCAAAGTGGGATGTTTGAATGTGCATGGATGTTGTGCGAATGATAAGAAAGAGATGATTGTAGATGTTATGAATGAAAAGAAGCTGGATGTCCTGGCTTTAAGTGAGACAAAGCTGAAGGGGGTAGGAGAGTTTCAGTGGGGAGAAATAAATGGGATTAGGTCAGGGGTTTCAAATAGAGTTAGAGCTAAAGAAGGAGTGGCAATAATGTTGAATAATCAGTTATGGCAGGTAAAGAAGGAATATAAATGTATAAATTCAAGGATTATGTGGAGTAAAATAAAGCTTGGATGTGAAAAGTGGGTTATAGTAAGTGTTTATGCACCTGGAGAAGAGAGAAGTGTAGAGGAGAGAGAGAGATTTTGGGAAATGTTGAGTGAGTGTGTGGGGAGTTTTGAACCAAGTGAGAGAGTAATTGTGGTTAGGGATCTTAATGCTAAAGTGGGTAAAAATGTAGTGGAGGGAGTAGTAGGTAAATTTGGGGTGCCAGGGGTAAATGTAAATGGGGAACCATTAATTGAGCTATGTGTGGAAAGAGGTTTGGTAATAAGTAATACATATTTTATGAAAAAGAGGATAAATAAATATACAAGGTATGATATAGCACGTAAGGAAAGTAGTTTGTTGGATTATGTATTGGTGGATAAAAGGTTGATGGGTAGGCTTCAAGATGTACATGTTTATAGAGGGGCAACAGATATATCAGATCATTATTTGGTTGTAGCTACAGTTAGAGTAAAAGGTAGATGGGACAAAAAGAAAATGGCAACAACAGGTAAGAGAGAGGTAAAAGTGTATAAACTAAAGGAGGAGGAAGTTAGGGTGAGATATAAGCAACTATTGGCAGAAAGGTGGGATAGTGCAAGTATGAGTAGTGGGGGGGTTGAAGAGAGTTGGGATAGTTTTAAAAATGCAGTATTAGAATGTGGGGCAGAAGTTTGTGGCTATAGGAGGGTGGGTGCAGGAGGAAAGAGGAGTGAGTGGTGGAATGAAGAAGAAAAGGGTGTGATAAAAGAGAAAAAGGTAGCTTATGAGAGGTTTTTACAAAACAGAAGTGTTAATAGAAGAGCAGAGTATGTGGAGAGTAAAAGAAAGGTGAAGAGAGTGGTGAGAGAGTGCAAAAGAAGAGCGGATGAAAGAATGGGAGAGGCTCTGTCAAGAAATTTTTCTGAAAACAAGAAAATTTTTTGGAGTGAGATAAACAAGGTAAGAAAGCCTAGGGAACAAATGGATTTGTCAGTTAAAAACAGAGTAGGGGAGTTAGTAGATGGGGAGCTGGAGGTATTGGGTAGATGGCGGGAATATTTTGAGGAACTTTTAAATGTCAATGAAAAAAGGGAGGCGGTAATTTCATGTACTGGCCAGGGAGGTACAACATCGTTTAGGAGTGAAGAAGAGCAGGATGTGAGTGTGGGGGAGGTGCATGAGGCATTACGTAGAATGAAAGGGGGTAAAGCAGCTGGAACTGACAGGATCATGACAGAAATGTTAAAAGCAGGTGGGGATATAGTGCTGGAGTGGTTGGTATTTTTGTTTAATAAATGTATGAAAGAGGGGAAGGTACCTAGGGATTGGCAGAGAGCATGTATAGTTCCTTTATATAAAGGGAAGGGGGATAAAAGAGAGTGTAAAAATTATAGGGGAATAAGTTTACTGAGTATACCAGGTAAAGTGTATGGCAGGGTTATTATTGAAAGAATTAGAGGTAAGACAGAGAGTAGGATTGCAGATGAGGAAGGAGGCTTTAGAGTGGGTAGGGGATGTGTAGATCAAGTGTTTACAGTGAACCATATATGTGAACAGTATTTAGATAAAGGTAGAGAAGTTTTTATTGCATTTATGGATTTAGAAAAGGCATATGATAGAGTGGATAGGGGAGCAATGAGGCAAATGTTGCAAGTGTATGGAATAGGTAGTAAGTTACTGAAGGCTGTAAAGAGTTTTTATGAGGATAGTGAGGCTCAGGTTAGGGTGTGTAGGAGAGAGGGAGATTACTTCCCGGTAAAAGTAGGTCCTAGACAGGTATGTGTAATGTCACCATGGTTGTTTAATATATTTATAGATGGGGTTGTAAAAGAAGTAAATGCTAGGGTGTTGGGGAGAGGGGTGGGATTAAATTATGGAGAATTAAATGCAAAATGGGAGTTGACACAGTTACTTTTTGCTGATGATACTGTGCTTATGGGAGATTCTAAAGAAAAGTTGCAAAGGTTAGTGGACGAGTTTGGGAGAGTGTGTAAAGGTAGAAAGTTAAAAGTGAACATAGATAAGAGTAAGGTGATGAGGGTATCAAACTATTTAAATAAAGAAAAATTGGATATCACATTGGAGAGAGGGATTATGGAAGAAGTAAATCTTTCTTTCAACACGTCGGCCGTTTCCCACCGAGGCAGGGTGGCCCAAAAGGAAAAACGAAAGTTTCTCCTTTTACATTTAGTAATATATACAGGAGAAGGGGTTACCAGCCCCTTGCTCCTGGCATTTTAGTCGCCTCTTACGACACGCATGGCTTACGGAGGAAGAATTCTGTTCCACTTCCCCATGGAGATAAGAGGAAATAAGAACAAGAACTAGTAAGAAAATAGAAGAAATCCCAGAGGGGTGTGTATATATATGCTTGTACATGAATGTGTAGTGTGACCTAAGTGTAAGTAGAAGTAGCAAGATGTACCTGAAATCTTGCATGTTTATGAGACAGAAAAGACACACCAGCAATCCTACCATCACGTAAAACAACTACAGGCTTCTGTTTTACACTCACTTGGCAGGACGGTAGTACTTCCCTGGGTGGTTGCTGTCTACCAACCTACTACCTAGGAAGAAGTAAATGTTTTCAGATATTTGGGAGTTGACGTGTCAGCAGATGGGTTTATGAAGGATGAGGTTAACCATAGAATTGATGAAGGAAAAAAGGTGAGTGGTGCATTGAGGTATCTGTGGAGACAAAAAATGTTATCCTTGGAGGCAAAGAAGGGAATGTACGAAAGTATAGTGGTACCAACACTCTTATATGGATGTGAAGCATGGGTTGCAAATGCTGCAGCGAGGAGGAGGCTGGAGGCAGTGGAGATGTCCTGTCTAAGGGCAATGTGTGGTGTAAATCTTATGCAGAAAATTCGGAATGTGGAAATTAGGAGAAGGTGTGGAGTTACTAAAAGTATTTGTCAGAGGGCTGAAGAGGGGTTGAGGTGGTTTGGTCATTTAGAGAGAATGGATCAAAGTAGAATGACTTGGAGAGCGTATAAATCTGTAGGGGAAGGAAGGCGGGGTAGGGGTCGTCCTAGAAAAGGTTGGAGGAAAGGGGTAAAGGAGGTTTTGTGGGCGAGGGCTTGGACTTCCAGCAAGCATGTGAGCGTGTTAGATAGGAGTGAATGGAGACGAATGGTTTTTGGGACATGACGATCTGTTGGAGTGTGAGCAGGGTAACATTTGTGAAGGGATTCAGGGAAACCAGTTAATTGATTTAGTTGGACTTGAGTCCTGGAAATGGGAAGTACAATGCCTGTACTTTAAAGGAGGGGTCTGAGATAGTGACAGCTGGGAGGGACTATTCTCAGCTGTCGTATCTGAGCTCCTCTGCAAAGACAATGATTATGTATAAGTGTGGTGAAAGTGTTGAATGATGATGAAAGTATTTTCTTTTTGGGGATTTTCTTTCTTTTTGGGTCACCCTGCCTCGGTGGGAGACGGCCGACTTGTTGAAAAAAAAAAAAATCAAACATTCCCAACAAAGTAGAATAATCACTTAAAAGTAAAAACCTGATTACTCACTTAAATACATAAATATATATGTTCAACTTATATTCAAACTTTATAACATATATACACAATTATACTTATTATATACATTATCAACCATAATTTTTTACCATGTAGTCTAAGTAGTCCTAAGAATGCCCGCAATGCTCAGCATATTAGGGGCTTTTGGCATGTACATCTCTTTTATACCTATGTATCATGAAAACCCAACAATGTATCTTTGTTTTTTTTTTTTTTTATTAACACATCGGCCGATTCCCACCAAGGCAGGGTGGCCCGAAAAAGAAAAACTTTCATCATCATTCACTCCATCACTGTCTTGCCAGAAGGGTGCTTTACACTACAGTTATAAAACTGCAACATTAACACCCCTCCTTCAGAGTGCCGGCACTGTACTTCCCATCTCCAGAACTCAAGTCCGGCCTGCCGGTTTCCCTGAATCCCTTCATAAATGTTACTTTGCTCACACTCCAACAGCACGTCAAGTATTAAAAACCATATGCCTCCATTCACTCCTATCAAATACGCTCACACATGCTTGCTGGAAGTCCAAGCCCTCGCACACAAAACTTCCTTTACCCCTCCCTCCAACCTTTCCTAGGCCGACCCCTACCCCGCCTTCCCTCCACTACAGATTTATACACTCGAAGTCACTCTGTCTCGTTCCATTCTCTCTACATGTCCAAACCACCTCAACAACCCCTCCTCAGCTCTCTGAACAATCGTTTTGGTAATCCCGCACCTCCTCCTAATTTCCAAACTCCGAATTCTCTGCATTATATTCACACCACACATTGACCTCAGACATGACATCTCCACTGCCTCCAGCCTTCTCCTCGTTGCAACATTCATCACCCATGCTTCACACCCATATAAGAGCGTTGGTATAACTATACTCTCATACATTCCCTCTTTACTTCCATGGACAAGGTTCTTTGTCTCCACAGACTCAAGTGCTCCACTCACCCTTTTCCCTCATCAATTCTATGATTCACCTCATCCTTCATAGACCCATCCGCCGACATATCCACTCCCAAATATCTGAATACATTCACCTCCTCCATACTCTCTCCTCCAATCTGATATCCAATCTTTCGTCACCTATTCTTTTTGTTATCCTCATCACCTTACTCTTTCCTATATTCACTTTCAATTTTCTTCTTTTACACACCCTACCAAATTCATCCACCAACCTCTGCAGCTTCTCTTCAGAATCTCCCAAAAGCACAGTGTCATCAGCAAAAGCAACTGTGACAACTCCCACTTTGTATTTGCTTCTTTATCTTTTAGCCCAACACCTCTTGCCAAGACCCTCGCATTCACTTCTCTTACAACCCCATCTATAAATATATTGAACAACCACGGTGACATCACACATCCTTGTCTAAGGCCCACTTTTACTGGGAAATAGTCCCCTTCCCTCCTACACACTCTAACCTGAGCCTCACTATCCTCATAAAAACTCTTCACTGCTTTCAGTAACCTTCCTCCTATTCCATACACCTGCAACATCTGCCACATTGCCCCCTATCTACCCTATCATACGCCTTTTCCAAATCCATAAATGCCACAAAAACATCTTTACCCTTATCCAAATACTGTTCACCTATATGTTTCACTGTAAACACTTGGTCTACACACCCCTACCTTTCCTAAAGCCCCTTGTTCATCTGCTATCCTGCTTTCTGTTTTACTTTAATTCTTTCAATAATAACTCTACCATACACTTTACCAGGTACACTCAACAGACTTATTCCCCTATAATTTTTGCACTCTCTTTTGTCCCCTTTGCCTTTATACAAAGGAACAATACACGCTCTCTGCCAATCCCTAGGTACCTTACCCTCTTCCATACATTTATTAAATAATAGCACCAACCACTCCAAAATTATATCCCCACCTGCTTTTAACATTTCTATCTTTATCCCATCAATCCCAGCTGCCTTACCCCTTTCATTCTACCCACTGCCTCACGAACTTCCCTACACCCACAACTGGCTCTTCCACACTCCTACAAGATGTTATTCCTCCTTGCCCTACACACGAAATCACAGCCTCCCTGTCTTCATCAACATTTAACAAATCCTCAAAATATTCTCTCCATCTTCCCGATACCTCTAACTCTCCATTTAATAACTCTCCTCTCCTATTTTTAACTGTCAAATCCATTTGTTCTCTAGGCTTCCTCAACTTATTAATCTCATTCCAAAACTTTTTCTTATTTTCAACAAAATTTGCTGATAACATCTCACCCACTCTCTCATCTGCTCTCTTTTACATTGCTTCACCACTCTTTTAACCTCTCTTTTTCTCTCCATATACTCTTCCCTCCTTGCATCACTTCTACTTTGTAAAAACCTCTCATATGCTAACTTTTCTCCCTTACTACTCTCTTTACATCATCATTCCACCAATCGCTCCTCTTCCCTCCTGCACCCACTCGCCTGTAACCACAAACTTCTGCTGAACACTCTAACACTACATTTTTAAATCTACCCTATCATACGCCTTTTCCAAATCCATAAATGCACAAAACATCTTTACCCTTATCCAAATACTGTTCACCTATATGTTTCACTGTAAACACTTGGTCTACACCCCTACCTTTTCCTAAAGCCCCTTGTTCATCTGCTATCCTGCTTTCTGTTTTACTTTAATTCTTTCTAAATAACTCTACCATACACTTTACCAGGTACACTCAACAGACTTATTCCCTATAATTTTTGCACTCCTTTGTCCCCTTTGCCTTTATACAAAGGGAACAATACACGCCTTTTGCCAATTTTAGGTACCTTACCCTTCCATACATTTATTAAATAATAGCACCAACCACCCAAAATTATATCCCCA